>OZ024708.1:13546412-13589085 GCA_964016945.1 Microplitis deprimator | reverse complement strand
AAATAAACACTCATCAAGATTCAATTTTTACTCTTAGTTTATGATAAAAAGTTGATGATTCACTTTATAAAATTCGTATTGACTTAAAATAAAATTTAAATTAATCGGTTGAAATTTGTAGAAAAAAACTAAAACCATCTAATCGCATTAGAACTTGACTTAAGGGTGTAGTCTAGTTGGTCATTTTTGAAAAATCGTTTTTTTTTTTTTTACATTTTTTTAATGTATGTGTATCCAAGCATATTGTGCCAAATTTTTATGTAGATCCGAGCAGCGTAAGTGTATTTTTCTGAATCTAAAGGTCGACAAACATGATTTTACGCGTTTTGAACAAAAAAAAAGCACTTCGTACGGTGCAGGCATCGCAGATTAAGTTTTGGTAATGTTTTTTTTTTTTATTCAAAAAAACTTTAAACGCGTTTATCTCAAAACTACGTTTTCGCCGACACCAATCACGATTTCTCCGGAACCCGTGAGCTGATCCTTCGGAAATTTTAACCACATATTCTGCATATAAGTACTTACAAGATGAACCAAAATAATATTAAAATTTTGATATTATCTAATTTTTTTTTACAAATAACAGCGAAAAAAAAACACTGTTTTTTTATTTTTGTTAATTAAAATTAATAAAAATGGGCCAAAATTAATATTGCTAGTATGTCTGGTAGCTACTGTCATACCAAATCTAAAAAACTTCGATTTTTTAGTTTTAGATAAGCCGTCGCTTAAATACCGTGATTGAGCCGACCTGCCTTTAAATTATGGAGCTTCCTTAGAGTACACTTTTGTATGAACATACTTATAAAAATAAATGAAAAAAATTTTTTTATATTTCAATTATCATCGCCAACAGTGTTTGTATACTTATCTTTCATAGCGAGCTTGCAAGAAATTCTTATAAATAGACTATTTTTCTGGCCCATGAACTAAACTACACTCTTACAATAAATATTTTCGATAAAAAAAAAAAAAAAAAAACGAGTGAGCCTCACAGACATAAGATCACAATAGAAGAGAAACTTTTTTAATAATAAAGTCGGTCTCAATAAATAAATAAATTAATATAAATATAAATATATATATAATATTAGCCATTAGATCTTGTCGGATAGTATAGCATTGGGAAAAAAAAAATTTCTGAAAATAAAACTATGTATAACTAGTTTTCTACTGAATGTAAAAATTTAAAAAACAATAAATTGTAAGAAAATTCAATATTTCAAAGTATATTTATGTTAATAAAATGTAAAATTATAAATATAAATTGTAAAATGACGAAATAGAAAAAAGCCCCAATAAAAAAATGCTCTAGATTTGTAAACCACTAAAAAAAAACATGGTCACTATCTGAAAATTTGTAAATATTTTTTGTGTGAATTTGAAAATATTTATAATTAAGAAGAATTAAATTAAAAAGTTGATAAAAAGTAATAACTATAAATAAAGATATACCTCCATAAAAATTACTGTATAAAATTTAATTTCAATGAATCAAAACATAAATCATTTTGAATAACTGTAATTATAAAAGTATAAAATCATTTAAATATATTTAAAATATTTTCTTTAATTGAATCAATGAATAAATGAACGTATGTAATTTTACAGAGAACAAAAAAAAATACTATGAAAAAAAAAAATTCTAAAAACAAACATTTGCATAACTAAACATGGATATAAAAAAATTATGCAAAATGAACATCTCTATAAATAAAATATCTATAAAAAATTAACTGTCTTTGAACATCTCTATAAAATATGATATCTATAATCAAATTTAATTTGATATTATATTTTATAGAGATGTTAAAAAGCAATTAATTTTTTATAGATTTTTTATTTATCGAGATGTCCATTTTCACTTAATTTTCTTATATACATGTTTAGTTATGTGAATGTTTGTTTTTAGAATTTGTTTTTTTTATAGTAATTTTTTTTTAGTTCTCTTTGAAATTACATACTTTCGTTCATTCATTAATTCAATTAAAGAAAATATTTTAAATATATTTAAATGATATTATACCTTTATAATTACAGTTATTTTCAATTTTTGATGTTTTTATTTATTGCAATTAAATTTTATACGATAATTTATATAGAGGTGTACCTTTATTTATAGAAATTAAATTTTATACAGTAATTTATATGGAGGTGTGTCTTTATTTATAGAAATTACTTTTCATTAACTTTTTATTTTAGTTCTTTTTAACTATCGATATTTTCAAGTACACACAAAAATTCTTTACAAATTTTTAAATACTGACCATATTTTTTTTAGTGACTTATTTTACAATACATATTTATAATTTTACATTCAATTAGTATACATATATTTTTACATTTAGTAGGAAACTAGTTATACGTATTTTGATTTTCCGAGTTTTTTTTTTCCTGAAGCTATACTACCCGACAAGATCTAATGGCCAATATTATATATATATATATATATATATATATATATATATATATATATATTTATATGTATATATATTTATATGTATATACGTATATATTAGACTGTTTCAAAAAAATCGCCTATTTTTTTTTTATCAAGGACACACTCAAAAGTTTTAGTAGGATAAAAGAAGACGACAGTTAAAATTTGAGCCCTTAAGAATAATATTATGTTCTTCCTGATTGAGATTTTCTATTTCTCATTTAAATAATATGGGAAAAAAAAATTCTAATTTTCGAATATTATATCTCTGTAATTACGTATTGTACAAATAAGCCTAAGATATTTTTATGTAGGAAATTTAACGTTCTACAAAAAAGTACTCATATGATTTTTTGATTAATCCATCTGTTCAGAAGTTATTTAAGCTCGAAGTCAAATTTATAGTAAGTTTTGAGATCTTTTTACAGCAAAACTATCAGACTTATCACAAAATGTCATATGGCCTTTTTTGTAGACGATTTTATTTGCTACAAAATATTGTTGATAAAGTTTTTTTAAATTTCGCATGAATTTTAGTTATTATCGTTTTAATGACAAGATCTTAAATTGATCCAAACACTATTGTTTTTTAAGATCTCAACATTAAAATGGTAAAAACTAGAAAACAATGCGAAATTTTAAAAAGCTTTATTAAAAATAATTTTCAGAAAATGAAATTGTCTACAAAAAAGGTCTTATGACATTTTGTGATAAGTTTGATAGTTTCGCTGGGAACGTAAAAAAATCTCAAAATTTGCTATAAATTTGAGTTCAAGCTTAAATAACTTTTGAACAGATGGACTTATCAAAAAATCATAAGAGTACTATTTGTAGAGCGTTAAATTTCCTGTAAAAAATACCATGGGCTTATTTGTACAAAACGTAATTACGAAGATATAAAATTCCAAACTCAACTTTTTTTTTCCTATGTAATGTAAATGAGAAATAGAAAATCGCAATCAGGAAGTACTTAATATTAATTTTAAGGTTTTAAATTTTAACTGGCGTCTTCTTTTATCCTCCTAAAACTTTTGAGTGTGTGTCCTTGATAAAAAAAAAAATATCGATTTTCTTGAATCAGTCTATTATATATATGTTTTCTTATATATATATTTTATCAATAACTTTTAATAGTATAGTTAATAAACTTTAACAAATGAAATCAATTCATTTTATATTTTTCAGATATGAAAGAATTTTCTAATAGAATCGACACATTAGAAATGACGCTTATAATTCATTATGTTTTGGTGATGGCACGTAAGGATGATGTTTTAAGGTGCGTGGACACAGCAGGGGCTCATATAGTAATCTGAGTTTGTTCAGCGTATCAGATCGTATCTTAGATCCAGAGTCGAAGAATTTGTACTTTGGCGATGCCGACACGTTCTCTCAGAGTCGCTTACTCAGGGCTACCACTATTTCATTCTTTAAACAAAATTTATTTTTTTATATACTAAGTCAAATCCGGTGACGAAGATCTCCACTCTTTCAAACTAAACACAAGAAACATAATAATAAGACTAATTAGTATTTAGAAAAAAATAATTAAAATTCAAGAGAATTAAAATTCAAATGTAAATAAAAATATTTGTTGATACCGAGAGTTTTCTGACGCAACCTCGTAACTCGATTTTTGACGATTTAGTAATCAGTGAATGCCCTTGCATAATTCTGTAAAGTTATAAATAAAAATATTGAATAGTTTTTTTTTTATTTAACGAAATGCAATCACGTATCTCAACTAGTTAAAACATGTCATACGCAACCTCGTATCTCAAAAATATCACATAGAGCATAACTAAGTTTGCTCGTAGCAATGTGATTCAGTTTGTTGTAATTAAAAATTTTAATATTCAGTTAATTAAATTATCACTTAAAGTAAATAAACAATAGTTAAACAATATTTTTTTTCATTGTGATTATAGGAAACAATATCACGGTCAGTAATAAACATAATCAAATATGAATTTTAACCTATCACTGTCATAATTATGTTCAATCCACATTTAATTTTATTTATTTCAGAGTATGACATCAGACAATGTTGTTATCCCTATCAAAAACATCCATATAAGAATCCAGCGTAGATTCCTATACGGGTTCGATGAAATCCATAACATGCCAAATCCATAAAGGAAATCTAGTATTGATTCCCATGTAGATTTTTACGTTACTCTCTCATTGAAATCTAATGCACCATGTCAAAGTCCATATCGAAATCTTGTATGGATTAGGAATTAGAAAAATTTACTGGAAAATAAACTTTTCTGGAGTACAATGCCTTTGTACAATTCCTAATTTAGTTTTTTCTGGAAATTATTTGTAATTTCTACAAAGATGTAATACTTCTTGATTCAAGTAATAAATCAATAACTTATTACAAATTCTGGTATAGAGAGCATCAATTACTCAATTTTTTGTTGAAAGATTTTCTGCCAATAGAATACTAATCTGTTCATTTATTCATCTACGCGTATCAATAGACAATAGACATAAAAATCCAGATAACCCGGATTCTATAGAAATTAATTAGATAGAAACCCAAATTCCTATAAAAGTTTTCCACAAAGAAATCCATTTATATAAGTTCCTATGCCAATTTCCTACATGAGTATCCAGGTACTCACAATTTCTCTCATCGAGAATCCAGATACCTATGATTTCCTACGTGGATTCATATAAATCCATACACTCCTATATTAATTCCTATAGACTCTTACATAAATCCATACTTTCCTATATAGATTCCTATGGATTCCCATGCAATCCCTCAAAGATTTTATTGATAGTGTAGTCCAAAGTATAAGGACCTTTTGTCTTTAAAACCTTTGATAGGCAAAGATTATATATAATGCTTTTTATGATATTTTGAAATATATCCGAGAAAAATAAACATGTTTTTCTGTAACAGGTAATATTATCTATAAGCGGTGTTGAAATATAATATTTTATATTTGTTCGATTTCATCATTTTATTTAAAAGGTTTTATTTGAAATGATTAGAAATATTATTGAAACTATGTGATACTAATATAAGCTATGATTTAAAAAATCATGTGTCTCGCGAAAAATTTAAGAAAAATACTGTGCGGTCATAATCACTAAATAATAGCGCTAATAAGTTTAATAATAATATTGTTATTTGATTAAGAATAATTGAAAAGTTGATAATATATTCCTGAATGAAATGATCCAAAAAGTCTATTTATATCTGTGCTTTTATTTCAATTAAGAATACCGCAAACACGTATGTCACACTTTTCAGCAATTTTTCGGTGCAGCAAAGACGTATCTCATAAAATAAGCAAAAAAATTTACAATTAAATATATTTCATATTACAGTTGTCTTGAAAATTTATAGGAAGTTTGATTACTTTTTAGATTTATAAAAAGAATTAATAAAAAAAGCCAGAAGTTCATTACAAAACGTTTTTTGTCTCTCCTGGAAAGTAATAGTTTTTGAGATACGAGGTTGCGTTAGAAAACCCTCGAATATGAATGTAATTTTTTGGACAAGAAATTTGCATTTCTTTGAAAACCATGTCAATAACTTGTATTTTTAGTATAATCTTCCAGATATTGGGTCAAAATTTCAGAAAAAAATAAATGTTGCCAGATGAGTATAGAGGTCAAAGGTAAAAATCCCTAAACCTGATCAGTACCATTAGTCGTCCGGGAAAAAAAAATTATACATTGTAAAAGTATTGATCAAATATTATTCACTTCAATGGTACTTTATTTGTATAATATACGCTATTACAATATACTGCGTAACGTGATAGTGGAAATGTATATATGATAACTAATAACAATGATATAATTATGGTATGAGTGAAGGGTGTACAAGATAAGTCACTACGTGACGAGGGTGTCGGGGGTCGTGCCGGAACTGCATCTCTCCTCGCTGTCCTCTAGTCCCACGGCTTGTAGCTGGTGGGGGTAGCCAATCTATGGGGGTGTGATTGACGTCACACTGACGTCAGAGCCTGAGTCCCAAGTGCCCGCAACCACGAGCATGGGCTGTGAGGATTGTCGCTGCTTACAATATAATTATATAAATCACTATATAAAATTATGTATGAGTTTTGGCCATTTATAATTATGTATGATTTCATAGAATTTTATATAGTGATAATATATATACAATAACTTCCATGAAAAAAAAGGCCATTCGGCAGTCGAAATGGAAGGTAGATTTTTTACTCAATCGATCAAATATATATCGATACATGTAAGTATGTAGTCATGGTGTGAAATTAGGCTCATTTTCTAAGAGTGAAGGTAAAAAAAGACAACGACTTACTTTCTTGAAGAACTGCAGATAGTTAATTTGAAAAAACATTGTATAGATAATAGACAAGTATAACCTTCATGCCAATAAAGTATTGCTATATTCAGTCTACAATACTTAATAAATTTTTAGATGATGACTATAACCTAACAGTATTACTAGTAACAAAATATTATCTTTCAGTGCAAACAAACAAGAGATTATTTTATTACTGACAAAAAAATTTAACGGAAGTAGATTTTAATGTGTAATGCATAATATATTAAGACTTCAAACCATAAAAGATGCGAGTTCCTATATTGAAAAAAAATTCGAAAATACCTTCGAAGGAATAAAAACCATATTTTTAAATTTTCTTGATTCTGTCCAAACTTCCGGGGCTATTAAATTATTGGGAGAAGGAGTCGAAACATAACGTTTAAGGTAAAAAATTTGAACTTATTAAACAAACCTTAATATACTTTCTACAGAAATCGTCTAAGAGTTTTGAATTCGAAGTTATTCAAATTTAACTGTAAAAAAAAAATGATTTTTTCGAAAAATCGTTAAAATTTCAAACAGCTCCCCGATTAAAAATACTCATTGAAAAGGATTGAAAATTTTTTTAATCCTTTTCAATCCATACGAAGATTTTGAAAAGTATTGAATGAAATTGAAATTTCAATCATTTGAATACTTTTTAATTCTTACAATGCAATTCAAAAGTATTGAAAAGAATTCAATCTCTCATCATTTCAATACCTTCCAATTCCGAAGTATTTAGGTATTGAGAAGGATTGAAAAAGATTAAAAAATTCCAATTCATTTGAATCCCTTATAACGGTGTGCCCTGGCTATTGCGTGTCCAGTAGCCACGGGCCACAGTTAATTAATTTTCCCGAATAAATATTGATAAATAAATTTCCTTTTATTATAAATTTATTGAAGTTCTCTGCTGCTGGTCCTGCAATTTCGGGAAAAGATCTCAGGTGTGGGTTGACTCGCTCTGAGCCGGACACGCGGCTGAAAGAGAATTCAAATTTCTAAAGGTCGCTGGTGATAAATAAAGTAGCTGGCAAAGTCTCAATAATTATTAGTTCCTTTTATTTAACCAAATGCTCAAATATGTATCTCTACAAAAGTTTTCCCCTTTATTATTTAAAATTGGTAAGTAACCAGTGAAATTTAACATTCAGCAATACAATATTTAATTTCTTGCATGCGTTCATTTTAATAGATAGACTAGAGATTAAATAAATTAGTGATAATTTACGGGACGTTGAAGAGAGAGTGGATTTTGATGTATGGGTATAAATATATATAAATATAGTAGATCCAGGAGATTTACAGTCCTCGGGCTCTGGATAACAGCGTCTGCAGCTTCACGACGTAGACAACCATCACGAGTCACTTAAACACTTTGGTTTTAATTAACCAGATCAAAACGAGACTTTTGGACAACACTTGATTTGGTATACCCAAGAAATAGCACGAATAAATTTCCAATGTGAAATTTTATAAAGTTAAGTACCAGATTTTATTCAGACTCATTAGCTTCAGTCCTCGAACTTAAGTGTCGTCTCCGGTCGAGTCGTCTTAGGTCCCAACCTCCGTTGACCCCTACCTAATTATGCGCACATGACCGATTTACGGTCACCTGCTGCGCTAAATCATCCCTTATGGTCTAGCGCCTAGCTCAGCCAAACTCGGCAATCAGGCTGCGATGGGAGAAAGAGAAAGACCAAATTAAGACCGAGACAGCGAGAGAGCCGCACTCTCACGTCGTAAACCAACGCTGTCCGGTTACACCCTTTCAATCCTACACTCGATTCGAAATATCGAACTATTTAGGTATTGAGAAGGATTGAAAAATTTCAATTCATTTGAATCCCTTTCAATCCTACACTCGATCTAAAAATCGAATTATTTAGGTATTGAGAAGAATTAAAAAGATTAATAACTTTCTATTCCTTTGAATTCTTTTCAATCCCATGCGTGACCTTAAAATTCGAAACTTTTTTGGTATTGAAAAGTATTCAGAAAGATTAAATATATCAATTCTTTTGAATTTTTTTCAATTCCTCGGAAGTTTGAAAATTCTCATATTATTTTTGGATTCAATAGAATTGAAAAGTATTAATTTCATGTCCAGATGAAAATGCTGGGGTATAGAAAGTATTCAAAAGTATTCAATTCTCATCTTTTTCAATCCTTTTTAATGAGTATTTTCAATCAGGGCTATAACTTCTGAATTAATCGACGGATTTAGCCAATCTTCGAACTTAATCAAAAAAATTACTCATAGAATATATCTAGAAAATTTCGTTAGGATCTAATAAGAATTCTAACGGCTATCACGATGACAACCCGGGCAAAAAAGATCAGACCTGATCAGACATGAACAGTCATGAGTCTTCAGGCCTGATCAGACATAAAAAATGACCAGGCATGATCAGGTCTGTTCGTACCCATCCGGGTAAAAAAATTATAGATAAA
Source organism: Microplitis deprimator (assembly GCA_964016945.1). Taxonomy (NCBI): domain Eukaryota; kingdom Metazoa; phylum Arthropoda; class Insecta; order Hymenoptera; family Braconidae; genus Microplitis; species Microplitis deprimator. Next base: position 13,579,876 of record OZ024708.1, on the reverse strand, counting down.
AAATGGCCCTATATAATTATATATCATCATGTATAACTATATACAATTATATATAATTATTTCCATTAAAATAAAAAAAAATTTGGATGGGTGCAGGATTTGAACCGTGGACCTCGCACTTGGAAGTTTAACCAGCTACCCGTTGACCTAAGAGATTGACTTGAAAATAAAGCTTTGTATGAACTTCAAGTAATAAAAATCTTATACGTGATAGATTCTTGGTCAAAAAAATTTTATATCTTATACATAATAGATTTTTAGTTAACAAAATTTTATATCTAATTTATTGATTATTGATTTATAGTTATATCAAATTATATATAGGTTATATATGATTATAACTACGTTAGCTATATATAATTATAACTAAGATTTTTAATTTAAGCCCATATATCAGGCTGGGTCAGGCATGAACAGGTATTGTCAGGCCTGAGTGTATTTAACTCTTCAGACATGAACAGGCCTGATCATACATGAACAGGCATGGTCAGGTCTGATCATTTTTTCCCGGGAAAACAGTTATAATTATAAGACCTAAAGGTGCGTTTGAGACATCAAAAGTAAAAAAATAAAAAATTTTTAAAAGATACAATAGCTATGAAATTTATAGGTTATTTTGTTCACAATGAAATACAACTAACAAAATTGGATTATAATTGAAATTGCATAAGTTATGATGAAAGAAAACCATATTTTCCACATTTTTTGATTCCATCAAAATTTTCAAGGCTATTAAATTATTGGAAGAAATGGTCAAAACATAAAGTTTAAGGTCATAAATTAAAGAATATTAGACAAGCTTTCAGATACTTTTTACATAAATTGTCTATAAATGTTAGTTTTGAAGTTATGTAAGCTGTAGAAGTGATTGAAAACTGATTTTTACGAAAAATCATGAAAATTTCAAACGGTAGCACGGAATATTACCACAACGACAAAATATCTTTGTAAATAATATCCTGGAAAAATAACTCCAGCAAAAATACCTTAGGAAATTTTATCCAACGACAAAATAACCAAAATAATAACAACCAGCGTAATAACATCAAAACGATTAAAAAACTTATGCTAGTATAAAATATATAGTCTATGCCAACATCAAAAATATCAAAACACTATATATTAGAGAATTAAATAAATCTATGTATTCAGATAATAAATCTATTATAATATTTCTAATCAAGAAAACTATGACGATCTTAATAAGTATCTCAAGTAATAAGTATAAATAAAGATAGTTCTAATAATGTTTATAAAGTAATGGAAACAACACTTAAATAAATATCGATATATCAAAACAACAAATACATTGATCATTATAATTTTACTGTACGAAGAATTTTGTTATTATAATTAATTATTAATAATAATAATAAGTAATATCAAATACATATGATTAAATCGAAATGACAGTTGCAACCACCTCAAGATATTCTAGAGCATCAACCGTTCCATTATAGTTTTCAACACTATGTTCTAATCGTGCATCGTAATCACGATATATTTTTTTTTTTTTTGATAAACCACGACCACTTATGCATTGCTGATAATTAAATTCCATAACTGATTGTTCAGATTGTAGCGCATTAATAAATTTTCCCATTGATACATGACAACCTTGAACTAAATTATTAAATCGGTTGTGCCAGCCTTCGATTCCGTTGTTGGTTCCCTAATCATCATTTAACACTGAAGCCTAATGGTTCTATAAATGTAATGGATACAAAGGTGTCGTTCTGCGATGACGCATTTTGCGTCCAATCCAGGTTTTCTCAAAATATTGGATACATTCTTTTAGTTCTTGCTTGATATTAACGATGCTATCTGAAGATATTAATAACTCATGAGCCATGATAACTTTATCCGATGGCACAAAAGATAGTGCAATAAATTTTTTAATATTTAGCGCGAAATGTTCATCATCAGAATATTTTTGTTGGAAATCATATTTTCGAACTTTACGCCAAATACATTGGGCGAAATGAAAATGACACCCATGAATTTCAGTATTTGGAAATATTTTATCAAAAGCATCAATGAAACTTTTTTCATAATCGACCATTAATGATAATGGATTAAAACGTGATTCAAATTGTAATAAACATTCTAATATTAATGTATATAATTTTTGGATTTGCTTGGTGTTAAAACATATACAAAGGGCATCAATTTATTATTTTTTAAACCGTGAATAGTATATAATTGCTTGAATATTGATAGAACTGTGCTAAACGTACCGTCAACAAACCATTTGTCACATGAGGAAAGACATTTCAAATTTTGTCTTGTTGCAAAAATTAGAAATCGGCTGTTTGGAGATTCAATATAATCCATCAGTAAAAATTGTTTCTTTTTAAGTGTTATTGGAAATGTATCTGGTATTATTAGTTCATGAAGTGATGCTGGTGTTGGAAGTTGTGGATTACATTTTGATCTTGTTCTTTGGACAGTACGAGTAAGATCGGAAACACTAGGTGATTTCACAGCTACAATTTTTGAAGTAGTCGCAATTGAAGAATTTACAATTGATAAATTGCTTTCATTAGATTCTTTAGCCTTCAATTTATTAGTATTTATTAATTCTCTTGCAGTTATGCATGTTTTGTTAGGGGCATGTGTATGTTACTTATTGTAATAATTGATACACCTCCACGTAATACTAGATTTATTGACATTATGTTTTGAGTATATAAAACCATTGTCTAATAATAATTTTTTTCGTTTTTGGCTGTTAATAAATTGAAGAGGCATTTTGAAAATAATTGAATATTTCATAAATAAACTCCAATAGATTGAGATGATCGTTTTATTAATTGAAAAAGCTAATCGTTTAGTGAAAATTAATGATTGATGTATTAAACCAGGTGGAGTGACGATCGGGCTTAAAGTGGCAGTGAATAAATTCAAATTTAAACATTAATGAGTATATGGTCCCCTGTTTAGAATTATTGATTGAAAAGAATTTAAAACGATGAAATTCGAATTCTTTTCAATAATTTCAATTCTTTTGTTTGTATATATAAATATATATATATATATATATATATATATATATATATATATCTACAGTTTGCATGTAGTGACTGCTTCTCAATTATTTTCAATCAGTACTTTTTAACCAGGGTTCCTTATATCAATACGTAGACATTATACTGTATAAAATAGCTTAAAATTTAGATTTTTCTAGTCATGATATTAATGAAATATCATTGTCTAAAAAATTATTCTTTAGTGAAGATGTCTTTAGTTATTATTTATTAGGTTATTTTGTCGTTAGTTATTTTTTTTTAGGTTATTTCGTTCTAAGTTATTATTTCTCAGGTTATTATGTCGTTGGTTATTCCATTAAGATATTTTGTCGCCGTGATAATATTACATGGAACCAAAACTGATTTTTTCGAAAAATCATTAAAATTTCAAACAGCTATAACTTCTAAACTAATCGACCGATTCAGCCCATCTTCGAACTTAACCGTGATAATCGTCTATGAAATAAGTGTGAAAAATTTCAATAGAATCCGATAAGAATTGTGGGTGTAATCGTGATGACGAAATTGGTTATATTACATATATATATATATATTTATATATATATATATATATTATATATATTATATATATATATATATATATTTATATTATATATATATATATATATATATATATATATATATATATATGTAACATAATATTTTTTCCTATATTTCCATAGAGCATTTCCTTATGTTTACATCGGAAAAATTCCTATGGCCACATAGTAATAGTTACTATGTCAACATAGGAAAAATTACTGTTTTTTTTTCCTCCGTGTATATAATTATGTATAACTTTATATAGTGATTTATATTTGGACAATAATTGCCATGAAAAAAAAAAATAAAAACCTCGCTGACTTATGGGCTCGAACCCAAGCCCTTCTACTCCGAATTCTGATGTGCTAACCACTGTGCAGAATCACACATTAGAAAGACTGAGTTAATTGAACATATTTATTTGGATACAATTGAACTTTAGAAAATTGAAGACATTTATAAATGATTGATTCTATAATTTGTATTATATTCAATTATGTTATTGTTTATAGGGTAAAGAAACCAATAGCAGTATACCCACTAATAGCGAAGCAATAATTCCTTTTTTTAGCAAATTAAAAAAAATGGGAAGTTAAAGTCTTTTAAACTTAACTATAAGACTTTTTTAATTTCATATCCCAGTTTTTTACATCTTAATTAATTGTTAAAACTTCAAAATTTTTTAGCTGTCATCCTGCTTTGGGTCTTGTGTCTATTTCCAAGAATTTAAAAAAAAGTTTTCCTTTTTAACATTTATGAATGCAGTAATAAATTAAAAAATTTGATAGACTTTATTTTATAAATCACCATGCAGTTTTTCTGAATATTCTTACGTTGTTTGGTCGTATCTAAATTATTTAACAAAATATTATGATTCACTCACCCGCACAGTTTGATATTCACTCCGAAATTGCCATTTGATAAAATTTTTTAATACTCGATTGTATATAATTATATAAAATTTTATGAAATTTTTTCGTCCGAATGTATAAATATATATGATTATATATAAGATAATATAATTATGTATATTTATATAAAAATATATTTATAAATATATGATTACATAAATTTATATATAATGAAATTAGAGAGATATAAATAATTATATGTGAATATATATCGTTATGTAAGACTATATATTAATTTATATAATCATATATATTTATATATAATTCAAAATAATAAGTTTAAAATAATTAGATATAATCATATATAATTATACAAAACTATATAAAATTTTATATAATTTTATATAATTACATCAAATTTTATATCATTTTATGTAATTATATATGATTATATCTTATTATATATAATTTTTTTTTTCCAGGTAGGAAGCTATTCTGACTAATTTCAAGATGATGTCCGAGTGGATGTGTGTATGTACGTACGTACGTATGTAAATGTCTGTATCTTTCGAACGGATGAACCAATTTTGGTCGTCAAGGTGGCATTTAACGCGGCTTGTCAATATCTAAAAGTTGTGGAAGAATGAAATCAATCAGTAGAGTGCGTTTGAAGATATTCCAAAAATAAAATTTTTTCAAAAATGCTTTTTTTTGGATAACTTGTAATGTGCTCGATAGATTGACTCTAAAATCTTAGCAGCTCTAAAACTTCATAAGGCCTATCAAATGTCACCTCAACTATCGAAATCGGTTCATTCGTTCAAGAGAAACCGTTGAAGAAAGAGTAACGAAAAAAAATTTTTTCTTAATTTTTGAAAATTACTCAAAAACGACTAGATAAATCAATTCCGAAATCTGAACAGCTTTAGAACTCAATAAAACGCGTCGATTGCCACCTTAACATTATCAATTGGTCAATTCGTTCGAGAGATATTGTTGCAGAAACAAATGGTAAAAACGTTTTTTTCGAAAACAACGGCATACAAAACTATTTACGAGCACGAAAATATATTCACAACAATATTTTCGACATCAAGGAGCTCGGAGAGAGCGGGAAGTTTTGGGACTGGCCCGCAGGGTCAACCGATAGACTGACTTTTCTGTGCGATAAACCTTATTTCTTCGATCAAAAATATCAGTAATTGACGAAAACTGAAAAAAATTGATTTTTTCATAATTTTATTTTGTTTAATTTTTCATTTTAATCATGTTCCAAATTTTTGACATCTTTAATCAGTGTGAAGAATTGCTCATTACACGATTTATAGCGAAAACGATTATAACAGAGGGGTTGTCTCTGTCAAGTCTGGTCGCACCTTAATAATATGGTCGAATATAAGGGCGCCACTAAAAGATCGACTTTGTCTTCCAGAACCGGATGTTGTTAAATTATTATAGATCAATCAGGGTCGTTTGTAATATTTTTGTCAGAGAGGAGAGGAATAATGAAATAGGCTGAAATAATATATGGGAAAAATTAATCTTATTTTATTTTAATTTAAGGGTGCAGTCTAGTTGGTCATTTTTGAAAAATCGTTTTCGTTTTTTTTACATTTTTTTAATGTATACGTATCCAAACATATTGTACAAAAATTTTATAGAGATCCGAGCAGTGTAAGTATATTTTTCTGAATCTAAAGGTCGACAACCACGATTTTACGCGTATCGAATATGTGAACCGCCACAGCTTGGACACATCAAGAGAGAGCAGAACGGAAAAAAAGAAGGGCAAGTGAAAATCGAACGAAAGTTTTGAAAAAGAAAAAGGCACTTCGTAGAGTGCAGGCATCGCAGATTAAATTTTGGTAAGATTTTTTTTTTTTTTGAAAAATTTTTACACATGTTTATCTATAAACTACGTTTTCGCTGACGCTAATCACGATTACTCCGGAACCGGTGGGCTGATCATTCTGAAATTTTAACCACATATCGTACACATACGTACTTACAGGATAGACTAAAATCATATTAAAATTTTAATTTTATCTAATTTTTTTTTACAAATAACAGTGAAAAAAATAAAACACTTTTTTCAATTTTTTTTATTCTTGTTAGTTAAAATTAGTAAAAATATTTCAAAATTAATATCACTAGTCTATCTTGTAGCCACTGTCATACCAAATTAAAAAAACTAGGATTTTTATGTTTCAGATAAGCCGTTGCTGAAATATCGTGATTGAGCCGACCTGTCTTTAAATTTTGGCGCTCCGTTAGAGTATACCTTTTGTATGAATATCTTAATTCTAATGTCTCCTAGACATAATCTTAAACCTATTAAATTTTTCCACCAAATAGCAAATAGAGCTAGTCCGGTTTGCTCAAATCTCAACCCGTAGTTTATCGTACCCTTCAAATACCTCAAAACCCTTTTCGCAGCTTTCCAATGATCGACATGGTAATTGGTATTGAACTGACTTAAATAATTAACCGCGTAAATTATATCTGGCCTAGTAGTTATCGCAAGATACAACAACGCTCCGATGAAACTCTGGTACAGATACTTATTCATTTCTGACTCACTCGCACATTCTGGTTTTACTAAATTACATTTAGCCTCAATGGGTGTGTCTATCGGTTTACACTCATCTATCCTGAAATGTTAAAGTACTGCACTGGTATACTGTCTCTATCTCAAGAACACACGTGACATTTCGTCCGGCTCAAACTCGATGCCTATACAACTTTTAGTTAGTCCGAGATCTTTAGTCTCGAATGACCTTGACAACGCTTTCTTTATTTTATCTATCCAGGCCTTGTCATCACTAGCTAATAATATATCGTCTACGTATATTGCTATATACATCACTCTGTCACCTTTCCGGTTAATAAACAGGCATTTGTCGTACTCGGTTTATACAAAACCTGAAAGGAACAGCCGAGACTCTTCATGAACGTTCTCGAAGGTTTTCTCTCGAGTAAGTAAAATATAATATTGAAAAATATTCTCTTAAAACTGCTCTGTGGACAACCTATATGAAAAAAAAGTATTAGCAGGCAATGCGAGTTACAGTAAGAGTACAGAGCCGTCGTTGAGACCCCTTTGAATGCGGGCGTGCAGCTCTAGTCCCAGCCGCATCTGGTTTTTATGACCGCACGTGACAAAGGATCATAAAACTAGGGACTCGGGTTGCAAGCAGCCGAATAAATTTAGCTAGATTCAATCTAAAAAAAGTGAAAGTTTCTATTTTCGTTCGTCGATTTTATTTTAAATGTCAGCTGAGAAATAATATTAAAAATTGCTTGATAATTAAATAATCAGATGAGCTCGTTCGTAATACGAGCCTTATATATTTTAAACACACTGAGTTTTCTTCTCTTACTTGGGTGTTCAGCACGTCCTTTCTGGTATATAAGAACAGGATTTCTAGATAGGGCATCGGCATTTGTATTGATAATTCCTTTTCTGTAAGTGATTTCATACTCGTAATCTTCTAGAGTTATTCTCCACCTGGCCAGCCGTGAATGAAGATCTTTTAAATTTGTCAACCAAATTAATGGTCTATGATTGGTTATAATTTTAAATTTGCGACCATATAGATACGGACGGAAATGTTTCACGCACTAAACTACTGCTAATAATTCTTTTTCCATGGTTGAGTAATTTTTTTCTGCCTTGTTCAGTGTCCTACTGGCGTAGGCTGTTGGATGTTCTTTTCCTTCTTTATATTGTGATAAAATTCCACCTAATGCAGCACCTGATGCGTCCGTTGTCAATGTAAATTCTTTTGAAAAATCTGGAACTATTAGTATTGGTTCTCTGCATTATTCTTCTTTTAATGTGATAAATGCTTTTTCTTCATCTGATCCCCAATACCAGGGAACATCTTTCTTTAATAGTTCCGTTAAAGCTTTGGATTTCCTACTGTAATCTTTAATGAATTTTTGATAATAGCCAGAGAGTCCTAAAAATTGTTTGATATTCTTTATATTCTTTGGTCGTGGAAATTCCATGACACTTAACTTTTTCTGGATTAGGTGTAACACCTTTTTCTGTAATTAGATGACCAAGATATTGTAGTTCAGGTTTTAGGTACTCACATTCATCAGGCTGCAGTTTCAGGTTTGTTTCCCTCATCCTATGTAAGAAGGTGCGTAAATTTAAGTTGTGTTCTTCCAGTGTATTGCCGTATATGACACATCGTTGAGATATACAAAGCAATTTTTATCAATCAATCCTCTGAAGACATCATCTATGGTCCTCTGGAATGTAGCAGGGCTGTTTTTTAAGCCAAATGGCATCCTTACGAACTCGTAATGGCCATGTTGTGTGCGAAATGCTGTTTTTGGGCTGCCTTTCCTCCGCATCGAGATCTGGTGGAACCCACTAGCTAAATCTAAGGCTGAAAAATAGCGAGCATTACCAAGTTGGTCTAATATCTCTTCAATATTAGGTAAAGGGTACGCATCTGTGTGGGTCTTTTCATTCAACTTACGGTAATCGACCACAATTCTCCATTTCTGTTTACCTGAAGCATCTGTTTCTTTTGGGACTACCCAGAGCGGTGAGTTGTTCGGCGAATTTGATTCCCGAATGACTCCTTTCTCTTTCATTTCTTGAACTTGTCTCAGGATTTCCTCATTCTGCCCTGGTGGGTATCGATACTGCTTGACATTCATCGGTACCTCATCCATGGTTTCTATAATATGCTCAGCTAAATTAGTACATGGAAGTGAATCACCTGGTAAATAAAAAACGTCTTGATAAGAATCTATAATGTCCCAAAGTTGATTTCTTTCTTTTTCATTAAGAACATGATTGATGCAAGTGTTACTTTTTGAAAGGTTACTTCTGGATTTCGAATAATTATAATTAAACTTGAAAATTTGTGCCTGTGGAGTCTTCCGAGTAAAAATTATTTTTTTTTTTTTGTTTCGCTAGTATAATAGCGTCTTCTTTTTCAAGGAAAGGTTGACCGGCGATCCCGTCTTCTTCTAGTGGGAAATTATTTAGGACCACTAAAAATATATGTTCTACACCATCTAGATCAATTTCACATTCTTGGTTGCAGTTTACAGGCGTATTATCAATACCGATTAACTGCGCAGATGTTTTTCTAACTTTTAAGCCGGAAGTACATTTGAGCTTAATCACGTTTACTGCTGCTCCTGTGTCTGCTAAGAGTGAATGAGATCGTTATCCGAATTCGCTGTTGACTCTAAGCATGAAGCTTGCTCCTGGATTCCGTGAATTTTTCGACATTCGGTATACTTGATAGGGTTCGGTACATTTGGTTGTTGGTGCGATGGAAAATTTGAGCTCGATGGTTTTCGCGGACAACCTCTTATAAAGTGTTCTAAGCTACCACATACGTGGCAAGGAAATAGTTTTTTATTGTCTGTTGTAATTCTCTGTGTGTTTGATCTGAAATGTTCTCGGTTTGTCTTGGTAGCGTTATTGGCTTTGTTCAGATTAGGGTTTCTTTTGTTTTTAAAGTTTGGTTTTTTCTAGACGACTCGCGATATTTCTTCTGCTTTTTCGGTCTCTAAAGCTAAATTCTGAGCTTCTCTGATCGTTGACGGTTTTCCAGCTTTGACAAATAATTTAATACTTGAGCGAAGACCTCGCACATACTGAGCTAAACTTTGCTTTTCTTCATTTTTTAAACTTAAATTTCGGCTTTCGGTAGTAAAATCTAGATTGTTGTTAATTGCTCTTTTGTTATTTAGATGACATTCGTTAAATCGTTTATTATAAATTAGTACGTTATCATAATTTTGCTGACACTGACTTCTGTCGAGAATGGCGACGTCATATGATTTACATTCTCCGAAGTTATTACGAAGTACTTGAAATAAATCATCGGATGACCGAATATCATGCCCGTCAATTGTTTTTCGTGCTTGTTGAACTATTCTTTTAAATATCACAAGTCGAATAAATGTACTTTTTTGAGCTTTCGGTATTTTGTCAAGAACAGTTTTTACTTCAAAAATAAATGTTTCAACCGCGATATTATTACCTTCAAACTCCGTAATTAGTTCGAGTTGCTGTTTCAAATTCTTTATGTCAAGCGTCGATGAAACACTATTCTCCGCTGACAACGAGACGTTATCTTGCTGCTCAGGTAACCGATCAGATTTATTTGTTTTTTTCATGCAATGTAGTTATTTGTTCTTGCAAAGCTTTTACCAATTCTGTAAGACTTTTAATAGTGTCCGGCATTTTGGTGACTAAAGTTGAGTCTTCAAGATCGCATAAAACGTTAACGGTGGAACCGATAGAAGTAGAATCGTCCGTATGAATAATTTCACTAGTCTCTTTATATTCAGAGAATTCTTTCCCACTCATGTATGATTATAAAAGTGTACTATATAGATTCTTACTTACAGTAGTTTTGTAATTTCCATTCTTCTGTCTCGTTTCTGATTCTTGGAACTGGTTTGAGATCCGTACTGCTGCCACCACTTTCTTGTTATGCCAGGAGTTTTAAATGATTAGATGAGTAATACACTTCACTTCTTATTATCTCAACATAGTTGTTCATTGATAATCTTATAATATTTAATATAAAAATGTTACAGTTTAGATTCCATTCGGTTTGATGATTACAAATTTAGTAATGATACCACATTGAAAATGATATAATTAATTCATAAGTTAAGCAAACGTCTGAAGATTATTCTTCAGCAATCCTGTACCATTGAACAGTGGTATTGTTACGCCATGAGAAAAAACAAAGATTAAGTTGTGCTACGACTAAGTGCAGGCGTAAGAATATCACTGTCAGCAAAAAATTATAATAATAGATGTACATATTAAGGCTTGGGCACAACAGCATTTAAAACTTTAAACGCATATTCTTCGAAACTACTTTTGCAAAGTCCGTGAGCACTGCTTTTTAAAAACTACATTACGGATTTATTTCAAATGTGGTAAACACTTTCTAGATATAAAATACCTCCCCCTTACGTTGAGTTTTAGAATTTTTTTAACATCAAGGGAGTTTTCCACCTCCAAAATGGCGCAAATTTTCGGAAATAGAAGTTTTAACTTTAAATGACCACAAAAAATTAAAAAATTAAAAAAAAATAATCAGAGAACGTTGGGGGGAGGATTTAATGATGCTTCGACTAAATTTCAGTGTTTTTTTATTTTAAATAATTTCCAGCTAAGATACAGGGCTCATCGCGAATCGTCTATTTTAAAAGACGTTCTGGGAAAAGCTCCGTCACCGGCTTGTTTGCGGATACTTTTGCATGAAAAATTACTCAATGTTGTTGAATTTATACTCAATGATGTTCAAAAAGTTGCAATAAATTAGCTCAATCCATACGCCTAAAAAAAATTCGTAACAAAAGTTTTTTTCACGATTTAGCCACCCCCCCCCCCCCCCGCCCCCAGTTAAAAGTAGAAAATAGTTTATTTAACAATAAATCAAGTGAAATCTATGTATCAACGTGTTGCATGTAGGAATTATTTATGCCAAAGTATTAAAATATTAAATAATAACTTGTAAGTCACTAATTTTTTCTTTGCAATGAGTAAAAAAGTCATTTTTTTTTCTGCTAATCTAAATTATTAAGAGAATAAGGAAAATTTTGTTTCCGCCATATCTATATGATAGAACTGGTTAATTTTATTAAATTTGGTATCGTTAGGAAGGTCTTGACTTGAATTTGTGCTTTTTTATAGTTTAAACTCTTTTTTATTGCCAGGTATTGAAATGAATAGATTTATCTCTATCATTTGAATTACATTTAAATCACGCGAGAAAAAAGACGATCGTACTTTTTTCTTAAATAAATTAATAATTTAATTATTCTGTCACTAAGGATGACTAAATGTCACTGAATATAGCTATATTATTTATATTGCGCTACTAATTCCAAAATGACATATTTTCACACTCTCTTTTGGTTTTTGGGAGCTTCTCAAAGTCAAAAAAGCGTACACAGAAAAAAGGATTCATTCACGAACAAAATCTTTACTCGTCTAACGACAATTTTTACGTATTCCAAGAAAATTTTAGCATTGTGAATTGAAAACCAAAACTTATTTAAAACTAGGAAAAATTACTTGGCGTAAAAAATTATTTCTTGCCCAAGAAAATCTTTTTCCGCCCCAAGAGAATTTTTGAATTCAATTCATAGCGCATGAAATTTTCTTGGTGCAAGTGAAAATTTTTTTGCGACAAAAAATCCTTTTTTTCTGTGTGTTTCATAAATTAAGTAGGAATATTTGGGCAGTCACTGTAGGTCGCTCGTATTGATTAAATAAATTAGAAATTAAAAAAAAAAAAGCCATTCAGCAGCCGAAATGGAAGGTAGATTTTTCAATTAATCAATATAATAAGTTAGTTTTATACATACATATCTTGTGATATATGTTAGTGTATAGTCATGACATGAAATTGAACTCATTTTCTAAGAGTGAGGGTAAAAAAGGACAACGATTATTTTCGATAGAGAACTTCAGATAGTTAATTTGAAATAACATTATATAGGTAATGTACCAAACTAACCTTCGCATAAATAAAGTATTGAAAAATTAATTAGTATGAGATCATAATTGTAGTCGGTGTTACCATGACAAGGCCAGTTATAATTATAAGACGTACAGGTACGATTAAAACATAAATAATAAGAGAAATACTTTTAAAATATGAAATAGCTGTGAAATTCACAGGTTATTTTTTTCACAATAAAATACACGTGGAAAAATTGTATTATAATGGAAAATGCATAAATTATGTGGTATGAAAACCTTATCTTCAACATTTTTTGATTCCATTAAAATTTTCAAGGCTATCAAATTATTGAAAGAAATAGTCAAAACATAAAGCTTAAGGTATTAAATTAAAGCTTATCAAACAAGCCTCCAGATACTTTTTACGGAAATTGTCTATAAATATTGGTTTTGAAGTTATATGAGCTTTAAAAGTGATTGAAAATTGACTTTTATGAAAAAACATGAAAATTTCAAACAGCCATAACTTCAAAAATATCCAAGCGATTCAGCCCATCTCCGAACCTGATCAAGATAATCGCTGATAGAATAAGTGTGAAAAATTTTATTAAGATCCGATAACAACTGTGGGTCCTATCGTCATGACAAGACCAGTGATAATCATACGGAGTAGAGGTACATATGATACATTATAACTAATAAAAGAAATACTTTTAAAATATGAAGTAGCAGTGAAATTTACAGGTTATTTTGTGCACAATGAAATAAAACTGACGAAACTGGATTATAATGGGACAAGCATAAGTTATGTGGAATGAATACCATATTTTCAACATTTTTTGATTCCATCAAAATTTTCAAGGCTATCTAATTATAGGAAGAAATGGTCAAAACATAAAGTTTGAGGTCATAAATTTAAGCTTATTAGTCAAGCTTTAAAATACTTTTTAAAAAAATTATCTATGAGTTTTAGTTTTAAAGTTATATGGACTTGAAAGTGATTAAAAACTGATTTTTTCGAAAAATCTTTAAAATTCCAAACAGCCATAACTTCTAAATTAATCGACCGATTCAGCCCATCTTCGAACTTAACCGTAGTAATCACACATAGAATAAGTGTAGAAAATTTCATTGAGATCGGATAATAATTGGAGACGCAATCGTGTCCTCAAAAGTCGGTTCTATCCAATATATATATATATATATATATATATATATATATATATATATATATATATATATATATATATATATATAAATTTTTTAACGAATGGTATTTTTGAACTCTACTCAACTAATTAGCATAGTTTATGATGAAATTCCTTGGAAAATCGACCATAAGGACAAATACAAAAGTTAGATTTTTAAAAAAATCTACCTAATAAAGTGGCGCCATTTATCGATGATACAACTTTATAATTATAAGTTGAGTCATTTCATTAATGCAAAGTCGTATTCAATCATACATGCTCATGCAAAACCATTCTTTCCCAGTCATGCATGATTGAATATGGCTTTGCATGAATCATTCGTAATCAAGCATAAATTTGCATGCATCATGCATTCACATGTTTGATCATACAAAGCCATACTCAGTATTGCATGCTTATGCATAACTATTCTTTGCCAGGCAAAGTCAGTCATGCATGATTCGGTTTGACTTTGCATATATTATGCGTGATCAAGCACGCTTTAGTATGAATCATGCAGAACCATGCTTAATCATACATGCCAATGCGTGACCATTTTTTCCCCGTCAAACATAATCATGCATGATTGATGATGACTTTCCTTAAATCATGCGTGATCAAGCATAACTTTATATGAATTATACATGCTCATGCACGATCATACAAAGCCATACTCAGTCATGTATGACTATTATTTTTCTGCGATTTATTATTATTCATGATCATTGTAATAGTGCGTTCGACTTGAAAATTGAGCGCGAAAGTCTAGTTGATCCTGTGGCCATCTATATGAATAATTATATGTTAATTGACACTCATCAGTCACCTGGGGTCATGTCAGAGGCCCCCTAGATCGAATTCTATTGATATAATAGTGGGGTAGTTCCACGCCTCCAGAATTTACTTATAAAAAGGGCCAGCAAACAGTTGCCAAAAGACTTAGGCCCTGGCTACCCCCCAGAGTCAGCCAGTAGGGTAGTGGACTGATGACGCTTAGCGAGGTTCCTATTCTACACCCAGAGCTCACGATAATTTACTTGAACCAGCCTAACAATAAGTCTAGTCATATCTAGTCATTTAGTCCAGTGATCAGTTATATTTAATTCATTTTATATCTTTGAGTTTGGTCATCCGGTATTAATAGCTGCAGTAATTATTATAAAATACTTATTTAAAGAACGTTGAATAAGCCATATAAATATACTTTGAGTCAAATTTCAACACGCGGTCAATTAAGGTAAACTTAAAATTGATATGATTTGTGCCAATAAAATCTGTGAGTCTTGCTATATCATTGCTGTTCGTTTCCTGCAATTTTCTATCACCGAAGATTAGGCCTACATCGTTGCTGCCACGAGGGTCATTTTCCCCCTACACCTACAAGGATGGAGCATGCAGTAAGGTATAGCGTAAAGGGGATTCCGTCTCCCCCAAATTAAAATTATACGGGGTCTCCTCCCGCGTAAATTAAAATATTAAACTTATATACTAGATTCTCTTCTAGTTAATTCTAGTGGGGAAATTTTTATATTGTAAGAATGGGTACTTGGTTAAATAAATATAATATTTTTTCTTTGGTGATGTTAAATAAAATATTTTACTTACTAAACCACCAGGTCCTCTCATTTCATAATTAATAAGCCTAAATTTCAGGAAAACGAGGCGAACCCCCCCCCCCCCCCAGCTCGCAAGATTAATTTATTAATAAGATTATGAGTAACCGAGGCCAGGACAAGAGCTAGCCCACCAGGCCCACCGGTTATATAATCCATGATTGAGTATGGCTCTGCTAGAACAGGCATGGTCATGTATGCTCATGTAAAATCATACTGAGTCGTACAAGCATGCATGAACGTTTATTGCCTTTCATTCATGGAGAGGCATGGTTTCTCATAAATAATGTATGTCCATGTACGATCATGCACAATTTCCATGAATCATGCATGCTCACGTATGGCCGTGCATGTTCACGCATGCATTTGCATGAATCATGCATGAAAATTCATTTCTCGACATGCATGACCAGAGGGTCCGCACTTAAGTGGAGGGAATCGAAACAGATTAGTTTGGCGACGAGGTATCTTAACCATGGTGGCGTAGCGAGCGCGCTAGAAAATATGTATAATGTAGGCTCATCGTACTATACCTTGTATATAGTTCATTAAATAAAGTTCCTTGACTTGAGAAATTCAACTTCGAATCCCGCATTCGGCAGTTTTTTTTTTTCCTTCTTATTTATTATGTATCACCATTATTATTTTCTTATTCAATAAATAAACGATAAGTCCATTAAAATAAGTAGGTTATCAAGCCAAATAATATTAATAATCGTCATTTATAAAATTTCTCAAATGCAGTTTAAATATATAATTTATTTTTATTAATTATCAAGTACTCTAGCTATATCGGTAGAGCACTCGATTTCTATTTTGGACTCCCGTGTTTGAATCTTGGTTATGTGCGTATTTTTTTTTTTATTTAGTATTTTAAATAGTTAATTGTTTTTACAAACATTAAGTATGAAAAAAAATCAGCTAATATTTAACAATTTTTTTATTGCACTTTTAGTTTTTCAAATCTTTTAAAAGTGCAGTTTTTTATTTCCAAACTTTTGTAATGATTTTTTAGAAAATATGAAAAACCAAAAGTTCAATTCCAGAAAAAAAATTTATTAGTTTTAATTTAATTAGTGACAAAAAATAAAAAATTGTAGAACGTCAGAAATTAGTATCACTTTGTTATTTTTAATATATAAATAAATATATGATAATCTTTTAACGATAAGCAAATTATTACACTAGATAATGTTATTGATTAATTAAAAAACTCAGATCCAGCATATGTATGCAATTATTATTATGCAGGTAAGTATTAATAAGATGTTAAATAATTTAAATTAAATATTAAATGTTTGTTTTTTGTTAACCAATTTTTCGCTTAAAAAAAATGCTTGAGTACAATGGTTGCTATAATAATATAGTTATTATAACATTATAAATGTACATATTTACATATATACATAGATACATGCGTGCTGCGTCTGTATTCACATATATACAGTAAAATATACATATTTACATACATCATACTTCTATTTACAGACTCTATATACATATATACAAACATTAAAAAAATCAATCATTAAAAAAAACTGTCTTTCAAATTTCTTGCTGCGCAACTAGTTTAGTCTTTTGGAATTTCATCCAAGCTTTATAAAAAATAAAATTCGTATTTTTTAAGTGGTCTGTTTTACCCTCTAAATGACCGTTTACTGCAGCACACCAATCAATGAGGAATCTCCTTATTATCAAATCAATGGCTGTTTGATTAAGTTGATCTTGATGCCCTAAACAAGGTTTGGTTATCGCGTTACGGTTCATAAGTTCTTCAACCCTCAATTTTAAAATCTTACTGATGTCAGACTTGTAGCACTGGGTGACCATGACTTTTTCAATAGCTACAAGTACTTGAAAGTACATAACGTCAGATACTAAGTCTGACGTAATGGAGTATGTCTTTCGCACGAAAGAAATTTTACAATTTTTACATTCAACAACTTTAATCACTTGCTGACTTATCTCGTTATGACGAGATAATTGCTGAATGATATTTGGTCTTGGTTTTGTCGATTCAGTTTTAGAAAATGGAATACTGATTTCGATAGTAGATGTTTCAGCAGAATTATCTATATCGTCAGTATTATTTTCATCACCATCATTATCAACACAATCAAGAGCAATTAAAAAGTTGTTGAACGTAAAAATTATATCTGAAAATCGACACTCGGAATCATCATGTTCAGAAGGATGTTCAGTGTTCCCATGGCGTACCTTGAATCTTCCTACTTTGTCGATTAGAAAACTCCTTAAGTGCGAGGTGATTAATCTGCAAGACGGTTTCCTATTACAGCTCCTTTGCCTTAACGATCCAAAGGTACTTTCAAGATCGTCTTGATTAAAATTTCGGGGAGAGAACTCTTGGAACTCGTAACGAGACAAGATTTTCCGCAATTTTTCAAAGCCCTTTACGTTCAGCTTCCAATTGTCGAGAGTCGGAACTGAAGCTTTACGATTTGGTTTTTTAGGGTTCAGAAATCGCAACTGACCCAAAAACTACTTGCTGCGAGCCCAAAACTCATGATGAAGACTGTCAGCAGTAACGTTAGCTCGCAACAGGGCTGAAGTTTTCAGATGACGTGGTGAGCCATTCATCGAATCAAATAAATCAATACAAAAGTTTAGAATGTCAACTGTAAATAATAATTTTTGATCCAGGTACACTTCTTCTTCTGTTGTTTCAATTGGATCTATAACCGAACAGATTATTAATTAACAATTTAAAAGAAATTATTCTAGTTACATTATTAGTAAAGATATGTAAACGTGTAGTAGATATTCAAATGAGAGTGCCATGCGCAAGGAGCCAGAAACGTGAGCGCATGCGTGAAAAGAGAGAAAAGTTTAACTACGTGTATTTGATTGGAAGGTCTGAAAGAGAGTAGGTAGAGATTCAGCGCGTAACAGGGTTTTAAAGTCATTTGAAATTTAAATTCAGTTTCTTCGCATTAACACGTTACTTTAACAGAAAGAAAAAATATAGAAAATAATTATTTATAGCACAAAGTAGATGAAAATTCACCTGGAGATTCAAATACACTTTTTATTAAATTTGCGACAGTTCGACTCATTACTTGAGCAGCGGGACGGACTGGCATTTTTCTAATTTTTTTCGCATAAATATGCTCATCGGTCAGCTTCGTGACTCGAGAACCAACTGTACGGTGTTTATCAACTCTATATGCTTCTTCGACATCATCCCATTGAGCGTAGTGAGTGGCTGACACATCCACGTTTATAAATTGAAATAGCTTGAAGTATTCACGATGCAGTTTAGCCTTGTGAACATACTACAATTTCTTCGTCAGTAAGTTGTTGCGAGAACCCTTCGTGAGATGAGGACTGTCGAACAATTGAACAATTTTAAAACCACGCAATAGAATCGTAGTATCTGGAAAAAATTCGTGATATTTATGAAATCATATATAATTATTGAAGATAATAACAATTAAGTTCGTATAGAAAAAAGTATGCTTGAATTTTTTTTACCTGAGTTTTGTTTCTGTTGGAACCTTAATCTGTTAGACTGTAAAACTAAGTCTTTTATAGCCTTAACATTATTGGTTCCCTGGTCACAAACTCTCGCCACGGGAACTAGCCCACAATTAATTACCTTATCAAACACTGATTTGATAATCCTAATTAATTCAGGTGGACTAGTTTGACCTTCACAAAATCTATGAAAGATTGGGACGAACCAATCATCACGATTTGCCGAGTGAGCAGCAACCACAATAACATGATCGGCAAATTTAATCGTGCGCTTATATCCAAAATCTTCAAATCCACAAATTTTGTCTTTTGAGTAATCGTAGTCTAAATGTGATGCCGTTGCAGCTTCATCCCAATTTAATAGAACATATTTATCCAACGAAGATGCCAGGCGTTCACCTTCACTATTTAGATGACGTGCAATAACTGGAGCTATTCCCGTGTCGAAGTTCATCCTGTCAAGAACTTTTTTCAAAGTTCCAGGACTGGGAAGAATAAAGAGATCGGATAATAGCTTATAGGCCATCGGAGACCGTTCATGTATAATCAATGACAACAGTTTCTGTGGTGTTGAAAAACGTCTTGCCTAAAAAAGTAAAAGAGACTAAATATATAATTGTACGAGAAACAATCTACACAGAAAAAAAGAATTTCTAGCGCCAAAAAAAATGTTGAAGACCGGTTATTTAGCAGCAAGAAGAAATTTTCTTAACTCAAGAAAATTTACCCTTGAGTCAAGATTTTTTTACTTTCTGTGTAAGAATTTTTATCATTAGAATAATCGTAAACTTTATCTGTGGATTTTTTCCTGTATTTTCGAACTGCATTTGAATGAAAATATTCTGAATCGCTGGCAGCGATTAATTACTGGTCAACAATAAAGATTTTCTTAATCGTTTAAATCACGATTTAAATTTTTTAAATCAGCGTCAACAACGATTGATGTCATTGAAATGTTGCCATCATGTTGAACGCCAGAAAAATCATCACGACTGCAGACATCACCTTCAGCAATGTCGTCATGAGATATAGACATCATAGATACATCTGAATTATTAGCACCAGAAACACGCACTTCCACATCAGCAACATTAGTGTCAGAAATTGAACTTGAATCACGAACTTGCACAGTAAAATTTTCATTAATATCACGAGCAAAGGAATTGACATTTACATCAGGGTAAGCATCTTTAATTAGACACCTACGTGTACCACTTAATTTAATCATTGCATCTGAAAAATGTTTATAGCATAGGCGAAATTTATAAATATTCTCAGATAAAACTATTATCTCTTAGGCTTTTAGGCAGCCTGAAGAGTGGGTCACGCCCGCGCAGCGGTACCTATTGGCTTCCTGCAACCACGGAGTTGCCACATGTTACAAGGTGCAAAACATGCGGGCACCGCTAATGGTTGAAGTACTGGTCCCAGAACCCACGTAAAGTGTGGCACGTACCTGGTCTGGCGCCCCCTAGAGGGGAGAAAAGTACCAATACATAGCCAATTAGACATTTTAATATTATCGCCAAGTATATGTACATAGATATAATTTAAATTTGCGACGAAATTAATAAAACAATTTTTTTTAAATAAATAAATTAATAATTAAGATAGAAAACAAATAGAATTATGATACTGAAACCCGCAGACATCTACTTATTTTAAGAATTTTAATAAAAATTCAATTATAATAAAAAAAAATATTTCCAAAAATTTTGACTTTTATTTATTTTTAATTTCTAAATGTGAAATTTTGT
Organism: Microplitis deprimator; assembly: GCA_964016945.1. Classification (NCBI taxonomy): domain Eukaryota; kingdom Metazoa; phylum Arthropoda; class Insecta; order Hymenoptera; family Braconidae; genus Microplitis; species Microplitis deprimator. Next base: position 13,558,931 of record OZ024708.1, on the reverse strand, counting down.
AACAAAAATTTTTTTTTTAATAATTTTTTTTCAACAAGTTTTTCTATACAGATATTTAAAATTGTTACATTCTGTTAATTTCAGTATAATTTATAATTGTGATGTTGAGATTATATTATGTGTATTTATTATGTTATAATATTTATATAATTATAGCAACCATTGTAATCAAGCATTTTTTTTAAGCGAAAAATTGGTTAACAAAAAAAACAACATTTAATATTTAACTTAAATTATTTAATATCTTATTAATACTTACCTGCATAATAATAATAGCACTTACCTGCATAATAATAATTGCATACATATCCTGGATCTGAGTTTTTTAATTAATCAATAAATTATCTAGTGTAATAATTTACTTATAGTTAAAATTTTATCATATATTTATTTATATATTAAAAATAACAAAGTGATACTAATTTCTGACGTTCTACAATTTTTTATTTTTTGTCACTAATTAAATTAAAACTAATAAATTTTTTTTCTGGAATTGAACTTTTGGTTTTTCATATTTTCTAAAAAATCATTACAAAAGTTTGGAAATAAAAAACTTCACTTTTAAAAGATTTGAAAAACTAAAAGTGCAATAAAAAAATTGTTAAATATTAGCTGATTTTTTTTCATACTTAATGTTTGTAAAAACAATTAACTATTTAAAATACAAAATAAAAAAAAAAATACGCACATAACCAAGATTCAAACACGGGAGTCCAAAATAGAAATCGAGTGCTCTACCGATATAGCTAGAGTACTTGATAATTAATAAAAGTAAATTATATATTTAAACTGCATTTGAGAAATTTTATAAATGACGATTATTAATATTATTTGGCTTGATAACTGTTCAGTAACGAGCTTAAATTTATTCAAATAAGCTTTGTGCATTTACACTAAGTCCGGGAGCTGCCGAACTCGCGATTGTACAGAGAGCGTAGAGTGCCGGGTCACTCGCTATTTGGACCCGACACATACTAAAAACTCCTTCAGGACCGTGTCAAGACGCTATGGGAACCCGCTACCAGCCGGCCAATCAGATAATTCGTTTTATATTGGCCAACCAATAAGAAAATCCGCTATCAACTACTTCCTGTTGGCGCGCTTTTAAGCCAATGGGAAAATTCGTCTTATGCAGCAAGGCTGCCACGTCAACACCTAGAGCCGACGACGACTCAACGACATTTTCATCTATTCATTTTCTACAACGTGCTTTGCTACTCGCAACCTCGTGTTTTCTCTCGTGCTAAAATCGCTTCTCTTTGCTATAATTATTTCTTGTGTGATTTCTCTTCTACAATGTCTTTTTCGCTCCTGAATCCAAGAGTACAACCTCGTGCTCTAAAACCGCTATATAATTGTTCTTGTGATATAAATCTAAACCGCTACGCTAAATTCTCTCTTTATTTAGTCAGTATATTAAGGCTGCTATTTACTGAGAGTAAAATTATTGATCTCCGCTTGTAATTATTGTATAAATAATTATCGCATCGCTAACCGCTATTGACCGCGTGTTAATTTACTTATACGTGATTCTTTTTAGTTTGCATTCGCTATCGCGTATCTCTTAGTCGCATTCGCTATAATTGTTAAGTTTCTTACAATTTTAAAGTGTATATAAGTGTAAATAAATATCTAATTTATTTAATAATAAAAAGTGTGTAATTATTAATTGTTCAAATTGCTACGCCTAAACCAGATCCAATTAGTTAATTCGCTCATTTTACAATAACCTACTTATTTTAATGAACTTATCGTTTATTTATTGAATAAGAAAATAATAATGGTGTTACATTATAAATAAGAAGGAAAAAAAAATATTGCCGAATGCGGGATTCGAAGTTGAATTTCTCAAGTCTAGGAACTTTATTAAATGAACTATATACAAGGTATAGTACGATGAACCTACATTATACATATTTTCTAACGTGCTTGCTACGCCACCATGGTTAAGATACCTCGTCGCCGAACTAATCTGTTCTGATCCCCTCCACTTAAGTGCGGACCCCCTGTGCATGACCATGCATGATTTAATATAACTTTGCACGATCAGACATGATTTTGCATGAATCATACTTTATCGTGCATAATTCATGCATGATTCATACTTGGTCGCCTGAATCATACCTGACGATTTTTTCTCGGGTGGTGAAAGTCAAATTAGAGACGGCAATAAAACTGTCAAGATACTGTATAATAACGTAATTACAGTAAATATCGAAATAGCATAATTTAAAACTATTAATTGATAAATATAAAATCGAGCAATGATGAATGAACTTTTGAAAAATTCCCATAAATGTATAAAGTTGTAAGATTTATTTATAAGCATTATAAAATATCTGTTTATCAATAAGTGTTAAAATAGCTGAATAGTACGATAGTTGTGATTATTAACAAATACTTACGTCACTTGACAGTTTCCTGCACTTTTGACTCAGCGTTTTCCTTGCGGTAACTACGATTTATTACTTGCAGTTTCACATTAATATTCTTCACCTAATTATATGCCTGCCTCCGGGAGAATCTACATTCTGATAGACTCTCTTGTGTACGCTATACATTCAAGTGTGTCGCTTTTACGCAGACTCACGCCAACTTCTTACTTTAGATATTGATCAAACTAGAGTAATTGTTTTTTCTTTATATGATATATATATGTATATATTAAGGTGTTTTAAAATAAACATTTTTTTTTTTTTTTCAAGTCTTATGGTCTTAAAAGTTACTCTGCGGTATTAACAAAATTCTCCCAAAAGAGCAGCTCGAAAGCTCAATCCTGCAAGGAGCTCAACGAATATCAATTTTCTCATTTGAATTACATGTAATAACATTTTTTTTTTGTTTTTTATATATAAAAGTATTTAAAAATTTTTTTTTTCAAATCGAAGTACATGATCTTGTAGGAAATTAAAATCTCTACAAAAAAGCCCCTGCGTGTTTTATCCGTACAACTAACAGAAAAAAAGTTATGAAGCTTAATTCAATAGTGAATTGAAAAACTTAACGTAAAGATAATGTCCGGATTTTCTCACGTGTACATGTTTATACGGTGAATCTATATTCTATGTATAATCAGTAAGGTGTTTTAAAAATATTTCTGAGATCTTACTTATTTTCCATATAAATTTCGAAAGAAAAATATTTTTTTTAAATAATTAAAATTTTTTTCTCTGTATTTTTAAATTAAAAAGAAAGTTCTCTTTTGAAAGTAAAGAAAATTTTTCCCATGTGTTAAAAAAAATTTGACACATTACATTAGCTCAGATGGAAAAACCTAAATTCATATAAAAAAAACTGTTTAATTTAATGAAAACATGAAGTTATAGTATTTAATATAATTTAAAGCTTCATAAATTTTTTTCTGTTTGTTCTCCGGAGAAAACACTCAGCAACATTTTTGTGGAGAATTTATTTCCTACAAGTGTGAGTACTTCGATTTTCGGAAAAAATTTTTTTAATACTATCATTTTTGAAAAAAAGAAAAGAAAATTTTTTACATGCAATTTGAATGAAAAAATGAATATTCGTTGAGCTCTTAGTAGAATTGAGATTTCGAGCTTCTCCTTTGGGAGGATTTATTTTATATCTAAGACTAACTTTTGAGACCATAAGAAAAAAGATTTTTTGTTTTTGGAACACCCTAGTATATATATATATATATATATATATTTATATATATATAATGTCTAATAATGGATTGTAATGAAATAGCTTAACAATACCATGTATTGCAAGGAAAATTTCAAAAAGATGAATAATAAATGTAACATTAGATTTCTAAACTAAAATTAATTTTTAATGATTACATATTTTATTTTCACTAACTGAAAACCACTATACTGAGAAAACAATTTATTTGAGCCAAATACATAGACTTATTTCGCCGAAAAAAATCATTTATTTTATTCAAATATATATTTGTTTATAGTTAACAAATCGTGATCGAAAAAAATTCCAAATAAAGATTTGTTAACTACCCGTGAAAAATGAATCATACATGGCCATGTATGAATGCTCCATGCATGGCCATGTATGAAAATTGGCCAGACATGGCTATATATGACCATGTATGGCTATATATGACCATACATGGCTATATATAGCTTGATACGGCCATATATGATTTGATATGACTATGTATAGAAATTTTAACTAAATTAAAAAAAAAATTTTTTAATTTTTTTTTTTTTTTTTAATTATTTTGGTGACGCAAAGATTATCAGATATGCGAATAATTGAATTCTTAATCAAATTGGAAATTTTTAATTCAGAGAAAAAACGCTAGACTTATTAATGACCGCACCCGCTTTAGTAGGATTTGAACCCGGGATCTTCCGTAAGAGAAACCGACGCTTTGACGACTAGGCTATACGACTGATAGTTACAACGAAGTTTAGTTGTGCTACGTAAGGTTCAAAGAATATAATCACTTTCGAAAAAGCAAAATATAATCATCAATATGCTGTTAGTGATATCAAAAACATTTCCAATTTTTTTTACGCTACAACATTCTGTTTATAAGTAATTGTAATAGTCAGCTCAAATTCTTATATATATATATATATATATATATATATATATATATATATATATATATATATATATATATATATATATATATATATTATACTCGTGAAAAATGAATCATACAAAACCATGTATGGCCATACATGGCCTTGTATGGTTTATATATGGCCATGCATGACTGTATTAAAAAATTTTGTATGTCCATGTATGGCCATACATACTCCATGTATGGCCATATATGCTCCATGTATGGCCACATATGCTTCATATGTGAGCCATATACGGCCATGCATGGCCATGTATGATTCATTTTTCACGGGTATAAACAAATCATTATTTCATTCAAATGAACCATATCTTTGTCTCAAATAAATACTAATTGGGTCTATTCAAATATAGGATTTATTTGCCTATAACAAATCTTATTTGGCTCAAATAAATTGTTCGCTCAGTGTAGAATCAATTGTAATTTTTTTTTTTTTTATATTTTATTTTTCAAATTATTAAAATTACTATAACTCGGAAACTATGGACTTCAACGACTTGACTCGTAGGACTTTTTTTGAATGGAATAAAATTTCCTATGAAATTCCCGCTAACATTTTTAGTGTACTTTCATTGGTTTACGTTCTGCAAGCCTATAAATGTCAATTTCATAGGAAAAATGACTTTCGCAACGGACACAAGTGAAACAGCTCGAATAACAGCTAAGTTACTATGGGAACATTTGAAGAACACTAAGTTCCCTACAAATTGCGATAAACAGCGCTTTGACATCATGAAATGCAACTGAGTACTAGAAAATTAAAAAAAAAAGTAATTTAATTTACGTGTATTTTAAATGAGAAATTTTCGAAATCAAATGGAAAGTACTTGGGATTGAAATTAAGAGCTCGAATTTGGCAGGAATTTTTGTTTTAGCATAAAGAATAATATTTTGCTTGATAAGCAACGAAAAATAAACTTTCGCCTGAAACGAAGCACCCTAATCTATATATATACATGGAGAAGACAAGGGCGTGACGGTCCACCTAATATACAGTAAATATCAACAAATACGATTTTATGAAGAGTGATAATATTTTATATAAAATAATTTTCATTAAATCAGTTATTGCTATGAACAAAACTCTATTCTGACCATTTTTAGATAGACGTACGTGTACGCGCACGTGTGTGTGCGCGCTCGTGTGTGTGCGCGCGCGCGCGTGTGTGTGTGTGTATCTAAACTTTTTTTGTCCGACGATATCTTTGGAACGAATCAACTGATTGGAGCTTTCTTGGCGGTAATCACAAATGTCCACTAAGATAGAACCGATTAGATTTTAAAGTCAATCGGTCGAGTAGTTTACGAGTTATACGAAAAATAAAAGTCAACAATTTTTTTTTTTAATTTTTTTTCGTATAACTCATAAACCACTTGTCCGATTTGCCTCAAATTGTAATCAGTTTTAAGTCTTAATGATCTCTTTTGAATGCCACCAAGAACGTTTGAATTGGTTGATATTTTCAAGATATCATCAGATAAAAATTATTTATTTTCAGTGAAATGTATGTTGTATCGGCGAAACAGTTTTTTAAGCTCGAAGAGCTCAAAGATTTACGTTTTTAAGATTTCTTTAATCCTGGCTCATTATACCTCTTCATCAATTTTTTCCGGTTGTCAATAAAATGATTCAGATCATCATATGCATAGGAACAATGATATTGAATTTAAATGGAAAAATGATTCTGCTTAAAATTTTTTCTACAAATCGTAATTAAAAGTTGAAAAAAAAATTTTTTTTTTGTCTAAAAAATAGGATTCTCTAATATTGATTGATTCGTATATAAAATTGAACGTAGTCATACTTTGTAAGTTACATAAATGAATATTAAGTTTTAAGTATATCAGAAACCGGATTAAAAATAAATTTTTAGTTAATAAAATAATAAAATTATCCGAAAGAAAACAAGGAATTAAATCATAAGGTGGTTGATTATATTGGCATGGACGGTTCAAGATTACTATTGAACAAGTATAAACACTAATCGAAGGACTGAAAATTGTACTGGATATTAAGCACTGTAATTTCATTGATAATATTTAAATAGGGGCTTGTTAATAGCTGTCTTCTCTTAACTGGTATTAGCGTAAACTCCAAGGCCCCCCATTCAGTTATCCATCGACGGCCGATACGATATTATTATTATTATTATTATTATTATTATTATTATTATTATTATTATTATTGTATATGTGAACACACACATATATCTATATATATATATATATATATATATATATATATATATATATTCTTTATGTGTTCAATTCATCCAAGAAGAATAAAGCGCACTGTTATCCAGTGCCCTATGATTATTGCATCCAACTCGTTCATCGATACCTTACTAATCGAAGTCTAAAACCAACGATAACTTTAAATCGCCAGCTGCATCCTCTCAATCTTTGTCTTTATGCAAATAATTACAATTATAAACTATATTTATTTTACGTTTGATTTATTACATTACATTTTGATAGTATTTTGAAAATATATTTATTTTATAACATCCAGTATAATATCGAGACAAACATTTATGTCAAGTACAAACACATATAAGAAAAATTTTTTAAACCTAGATTCTTCTTTAATTTATGTTTAATTAATGTTGTAGGCATTTGATAATATTTAAAAAAAATATTATAGATTGAGCTTATCATAAGTAAATATAAATGTATGCGTTATTATTTATCAAGTAATTTTTTGTCTATTTGTGTAAAGATAATTAGTTAAAATCGATGTGACTATATTTTATTAATAATCATAAACCTTACATTTTAAATTATTTTTTTTAATTGACATTCAAATGTATTTACAAAAAATAGATAAATAAAGTTCTTTAATTTCTCATAATTCTGAAGAAATTCAACCAGCCGATTAAAATGAAATAAACTTAAAATTGGTTACTACTGGCTGAATATTTTTTTAACTTAACTGAAGGATAAAATCGAGGATACTTGTTTATCAATTCTTAAGAATATATATAAATATATAAATATATATATGTAGTATTGATTAATATTAACTACAAACTTATACAGTTTTACGCAATGTAATTGGATATGAAATTAAGTCAACGAAATTCCAATAAAAATTCGACGCTACAGTAAATTTAAAATTTATATTTAACGTCAGCGAGAATCGCGCGTACGAGTTTTAAAGCGATGAGAGAACCAAGTGGCGGAAGAGGTGCAGGGGAGAAGGATGTGGATAAAGTTGAAAGGAGAAGGTGGAGTAGTTTTACTCTCGAGTTGCATCAAATGCAGCATCAGTCATCTTTTTCTTCAAGTACAAACTTTATTCAGTCGCATAATTACTTTGATGCATAAATAACTACAGGACATGTATTATTGCAAAGAAGAAATATACAGACACAGTTTTATTTTTCATGTCTTCATAATCATTTCTGCATTGTTTTTATAAAATTATAATTTTATTATTATAGATCATTTATTACATACTTTTAAAGAAATTCCCACAGTTATCCAGTACACTTGTATACTATGACCATTGTAATTATTTTCGTTACATTTAAAAAGACTCAAGTAAACTTATTTTAAAATTTTGTTTATATGAAATCAATTGCTCTGTTACTTTAAGAAACATGATAGTTATAAATAGAAAAATTAATGATCAACATTTATTTTCTTATAGATAGAACGAGGATAAAAGAAAAAAACAAATAATCTGTTGATCGTAATGAATTAAAAAAACATCATTGAGAATTATTTGTATGTATGTAACGAATTGAAATGTATGTGGCAATTAAATGTCATTGATGAGGATCTTCAGTGTTCACATGGACATCAGATTCATATATACAATCTCAATCTCATATCAAAACGGGGATATACAATTCATAGAAAAGACGATCGTAAAACTTTAATTTTTTTTTTTATGTACGAGAGTATTCCAAAGATCGTCTACTGGTGTGGCTGAAGAAAAGATCAAAGAGATTTGGATCGACTTCTCACTCGAAGTAGGTAATCATGCATTGCATTCTTGGGGTACCGGTTGAATTTTTGGTTCCATTGTTCTTAGAGGTATGAGGAAGATCGCTTCTGACTGAGTAAGACAAAGAAATAAATGGTATTAAAATACTAAGAGGGTAAGAAAGATAGAAAAATTGAGAAACTCTTATTCTCAGAGATTCAACACGGAGTCCATCCAATCGTTGTTAGCTTCTTCTTTTCAGTTGTTTCGTCGTGGTTGTCGACGTTGTTGTTGTTGTTGTTCGAATGGTTCTTCCGTGCCGCTCTGGGGAAGCAAACGCCGCAAAAACTAGCAAGCATTGTCCCGGGACCTGTAGAGAACCATGAAGCAACCAGTGGACCGCGTGCATACCAACTGTGTGCTGAGAAAGTAGTGGGTTGAGAGAAGGCTTGAGAGGGTCTAAATTTGCACACAAAATTTCAAAATCCTACCGTGCGCGACCCTGCTGCGACTGCTTACTGCTGATTTTTGCTGCTGTTGTAGCTTTTGCTGATGTTCATGTTTAAGGTATCGAGGTATAAGAGAGAAGAGTTGAGCTGAGGTGGAGCGGTGGATTTGATTTTTAAATGCAAACAAATCTTCATTGTGACAAAGCCACCGCCTGTCACTCGTCAGTGACCAGATTCGATTCTGTGTGGAATAATCTTCGGGCTACTTTAGATCTTTTCAATCATCAAATCCTACCAGTCGTTGCTAAGTGTCTTCGTCTTGCCTGTGAATCCGACGGATTCGAACTCGACGAAGATAGTTATTGATTTATTATTATTATTATTATTATTATTATTATTATTATTATTATTATTATTATTATTATTATTATTATTATTATTATTATTATTATTATTATTATTATTATTATTATTATTATTATTATTATTATTATTATTGTTTTTTTTTTTTTTATTTTTTTTTTTTGTATTATTACTTTTGGTGTTGCTGTTATTGTTATCATTTTGATTGTTAACAGTAATTGTCTTTCGAGTAACTGTCAGAGTGAATCTTTGTGATCAACATTAGGCTACACAGCAGGATGTAATTGCCGGTGAAGAAGAATCTTGTCTGAATGCTGGTGCGTTCATGAGTTATAAATGAACAAAGCAGAATAAGCCAAAGAATTAACAAGAATAATAAGAAATAAAGAAAGAGATGGAAAGTTACGAAGGAATGAAGAGAGAAAGAAAAAGAAAGCTTAGTGGTAGACAACAGGAAAGGGAAAGATAATTGCTGGTGGATTAATGAGACGGCATAATTGCACGATAATCGACGATCGTCTTATTAGACAGCTCACGAGAAATCAGGGAGAAAGAGAGAATGAACGAGTGAATCTGGTCTGACTGTTTAGCAAAGAGACACCGCGTCGCATATTATTAAACTCCACTGTTGAGTATGCTAGGCTGTTAACGGACACCGCCACCGCGCCTAAGATCACTCTGATGGAATGCAAACCTCAGTAGCTACTGAAATTTCTTCTATATATGACACGCCAAACATTAACCCGTCATCAACACTGTATAACCATTTTGATTTTTTAATCAATTTTATAAATGCAACAATCATCCTCTTAGATTTATTGAAAGTACAATTACAAAAACTAAATCGTTAAATAATTTCATAAACAATCAATTAAAGGATAGCAAAAAATGAAAAGTACGGGTAATATTAAAAGAAGTTGGTTTCTTGTAGAGCTCATGTTGTTTTGCTTATAAATAATTTGTAGAAATTATAAAATACTTTGGGACGAGTATGTCCTCAGGCGTTACTAGACTTATTGTCCACATACCAGTACAATAGTGTCCTACAGTTTAAGATAGTTAAGCTCACATGCCAGGCTGTTGACTTCTTGGTAGATGAGAGAGGACTAAAAACAACCTGATAGGCTTCGTCGCAACGGGAACATTTAAATGATGTTGCCGGCTGAACTGTCGGAGTAGTCTGTGCTGAGGAAAAAGAAATAGGCACATATACTACTGCTATGTATATATATATATACTATAACCAGTATAAGCACAGTAACCACAACGACAGCAAGAATAACTCACAGGTCTGAAGAGCTTGTGTTTGAAAGGCTAGACGGACTGATGGAAAGACGACGGACGCGGCTCAGTCACCGGTGACATCGTGGTGCCGCCTCTTTTCCTCTCTTTTCTCATCTCATCTTATCTCTTTCTTATTCTCATCCTTGTCTAAATACTCTCAGATTCTCTCTACTAACCGGCCGAGTTAGGTGGATGACTACTACAACAAAGATAGTAAATGAACAGTAACACTAAAAAAGACAAAGATAATATGTAATGCCGAGTTTTCGAGCGTACTTTACGGGGCAGGAACGGGAATAAGGGAGAAGGGAGAAGGGATGCTCATCAGATGCCGACAACGCCGGCAAACATCAAAAGAAAAGTAGCGTCGCGGTTCGTCACCACACGCGCGGCCGTGCCTTTATTTGAATATGCTATCTTGGGAAGCTACACCAGATACTGCTTTTTCGGGACTTTGTAGATGTCCTTTACAACCCCTGGAATCTTTGCCAATCCGAATTGGATTAATAATTATTTTTTAATGTATAATATAAATTTATTCATTCATTTATCTGTTAAATAAATTCATTTTATCATATAATTATTTATATTCGATAGTCAATTAATAATTCAGTTCAAAAATGATTATTTTTGCTTTTTTTGAATTAAGAATGAAAAAGATTAAGTAATAAATATTTCAAATAGGTTAAATAATATTAAAGATAAAATAATTTTCTGTGGATAAATAATGAAAATGAAAATAAAAGAATCACCTTGTTTAAATAACAAATATTGTCTAATCTAATCTCGTCAGTCATGTAAGCTAATCATGATGATGCGATTATATCATATATATAATATAAAAAATCTTGGAGAAAATAATTATTCTTTTGAAAATCAAGTAATCACTATCTCATCATACAAATTATAAGTGTGTATAAATATAAATTTCTACACATTCTATATATAATTTTTTTCCTCGGTTATCTCACAAAAAAATATTAAAATTTAAATTTATATTATAAGATAAAATACCGAAAAAAAAAACTATTTCCAAAAGATGTGTGGTTGAGTCCGGATCGGGACAAGTAACCCGCAGTAGAGAGTTGAGCATAAAGATGTTGTTTGAGGAATCGGACACCTGTGCCAACTGGGTCTGCATACGTTACACTATCTTTTCGTCTCTCTTATGGGTTTGACTCTGTAATTCTTACTCCTTACTCTTAGGTTTATAATGTACACGCACTGATAGAGCCGTACTTATGTAGATATACATAAGGAACGTACCCTACATTAAGATGCAGAAGATGATAACGTTGGCTTTACGATCTCGCGCTTCGACGATTCATTGCTTGGCAATACGAGTGTTCGCTCACTGATATTTTCATTATTTTTTATATATACTCTTCTGCTTCTTCTTTAACCTCTTCTTTAACCTTAACTTTTTGTTTCAGCATCTTCTTCGTTTTTTTTTCATTTTACCTATATTTTAATTTTTTTTTCCACTAGTTTTCAATATTCTCAAGCTTGATGCAAACTACTTATATCAGACCATTTATTATATATATATATATATATATATATATATATATATATATGTATAAATATATATATTAGACTAGGCCAAAAAAACTGACTATTTTTTTTTTTTTTTTCGATACCGTGAAATCATTATTCCTGATGACCAAAAAAAATTATTGTGCACGTTTGAGCCCTCAATACTGATATTGAGAGGTGTATCGTTACGATTATTAGTTTTTTTGACAGAAATTTTATTTTTTACCCAAAACTCGTAAATGATCTACCTGAAAAATTTGAACAATATAAATTCTCAAAGGAAATTGAATTCCCTACAAAAAAAAACTCTCTTAGTAAATTAACGTAAAACGAGCCGTTTCCTTGTAACCGTGCCTTGAACATTGATTTGTTTTTTAAATTCT
>OZ024708.1:13451658-13546212 GCA_964016945.1 Microplitis deprimator | reverse complement strand
ATTTGTCTGATGTCTGCTACATTTATACTCATTAAATATATATGTGATGATTTGTACTAAATATCATAAGATTCTTAATTTTAAATATTTATTATTGATTATTTAATATTTTAAAAGTAAATAAATAAGTTTAATATTAAATTCAAAAATATTGAATTTAAGTTTATTCATTTTTTAAATATTTATTATTTTCTCAATTTAATATTCACTTTTTATTTTTATCAAAAAGTTTTCAGTAAATTTGTTCATTTATTTTTATAAATATTTATTATTTATTCAATTTAATAATTAATAATAAATATTAAAAATTAATATTTTAATTTGATGTTCGATTTTAATTTTTATCACTAATTTTTTATTAAATTTATTTCTTTATTTTGTAAATATTAAATAACGAATAACAAATATTTATATTAATAATCTAATAATATTTAGTATTAATTATATTAAATAATAATTTTTCGATTTATACCACTACTGAATATAATTTATTATCACATATAATTCGCTCTTGTATGAAACTGGAACACGTGTTGTGAATGTAGAAACTAGAAACATGTGGATAAGTATGAAAATAATGATCAGAGGCAACGAGCGTGCCAATATGCGCGACTAATAGAGGTCCTATTTCTATTTTGTTGGTAGTTTTTTTTCGAGACTTAATGAGCGGCTTAGCGGGCAACTTCAACCTGTAAATTTTGTGTTACACTGATGCGCACGCATCTTAAGATTTCACTCTCATCATTTTTTCATAACGCGCCTAAAGAAGTATACCTTCGAAAATTTGTTTCCAAAAATCAAATTTTTTTATACTCGCCTTTGTGGCTCCCGGCGGTAGTACCGGGAGCCATGAAGGCGTATAAAAAAGATTATTTTTCGGAAATCGACGTTATTATGTTCTAAAAGTTAATGCTAACAAGAAAAAATTTTTTTAACGTTTCGTTTTTTTTTATACTTAAAAAAATTTTTTTTTTTTTTTTTTTTTTTTTTCATAATTAAAATTTTTATTCAACTAACGAAAAAAATTTTCCTAAGTTCGAACGTTTTTTATCATTCTTATACTCTGAGGTCACAATCACGATGGTTCCAGACACTAAATTATTTTCGTCTCTATTATACTTATAAAACATAATTACGTCAATTTCCGAAAAAAAAAATTTTATATGCCCTTATGGCTTATCTGCAGTATATTTTGCAGGTAGACGCCCTTATGGCATCTGTAACGCGATATTATAACACGGGAAAAAATATTTTCATGAAATTTCATAAAATTTTACTATTAAAATTTTATAAAATCTGAAAAAATTTTATAAGAATTTATAAAATTTAAAAAAATTTCATGAAATTGTATATGGAAACCATAAGATAATTTTCATAATATTTTATGAAATTTGATAAAATTTTGTAAAACTTTATAAAGTTTTATAAAATTTCATTAAAATTTATAAAGTTGCATTAAAATTTATAGAATTTCGTTAAAATTTATAAAATTTCATTAAAATTTATAAAGTTGCATTAAAATTTATATAGTTCCGTTAAAATTTATAAAATTTCATTAAAATTTATAAAGTTGCATTAAAATTTATATAGTTCCGTTAAAATTTATAAAATTTTATTAAAATTTATAAAGTTGCATTAAAATTTATATAATTTCGTTATAATTTATAAAATTTCATTAAAATTTATAAAATTTTACACAATTGTTATGAAGATTCCAAGGACTTAGTGGTATAAAATTTTATATATTTTTATGAAAGTTCGGAATGATAACATCGTGCCTAGCCTTGTTGCCTGCCAACCCTGATCCATGCTTGGTTGCCAGACCTGGCTCATGCGTCGACAAGACAAATAGATGTAATTAAAAAAAATTTTTATTATTATTAACCTACTAGACTTTGTGATCATTAACGTTTAAACTATTTAAGTGAGGTAAATGACGTAAAGAAAACTCAGTCAAAATTCTGCTGGGCTCTAGGCCCGAACTACCGTCCTTCTGATTGCTGGGTTTGAACGGTAGCTACTGGACAAACCTACTAATGTTGAATTGAGACTTTTATATGATCTACTTATTCATTTTACTACAACCATTCGGTTATATAAAGTATAAAGAACAATTTAATTAATTGTTACGTCGGATTTGGACATAAATTATGTTTTGTGGGTATTTGGCCCAAGCCGAAGCCTATAGACCGGGAACCCCAGAGATCTTTTATTAAGGAGGATAGGTTTAATTTTTAAATTAATTATACGATATTTAAATTTTAATTTCTACTATATTGTCAACTCATAAAACAGTTATTCATGATTAATAACAAAAGTATTAGGTGGCTAGCAGCCGACCCTAATTACCCAATTGAAAAATTATATTTACTATTTGGATTTTACATTATGTATGTTCCAATTTTAATTTTATAATTATATAATTCGGACATTACTAAATTGGACATTTTTAAATTTATTTCATTCTTTAATTCTAAATGACACGTGTTTGAATTTTAATTTTATAATTCATGTAACTGAACACTGAAATTTTATGTAATATTTTGATTTTTAAATTACACGTGTTTTAATTTTAATCTTATAACTCGGACATTACTAAATTGGACATTATTATACATTTATTTCATTCTTTAATTATAAATGACACGTTGTTGTAATAATAATTAAATAAATACATGCCAGGACTGGTTGGTGGTGGGATATTGGAAAAATACGCATATTAAAAAATATAACAATATTTTTATTTGTCACAGCACATAATATCACTGGGTTACAAAATTAAATTGTCTGAGCTCATGAATACGTAAATAATTGAATGCAAATTAGAAAATTGAGCTCGAGTAAATAATTGAAATAATTAATTTGAATATATTTGAACACTGAGTTGATTGTAAAAAATGTCATGGAAAACAGTAACATGAAATCAGAGGTTACCGAGCGAAGTTAATTATTGAACACTTGAATTACTATTTTTAATAGCACAAAATGCATGAATAATTGAGTTCATTAATTTATAATATTATTGATCACTTAATTTAATTCAATTGAATGAGTTTATAATGAATTGCACTGAATTGAATTTATTGTATGAACACGTGGTAGCATGATTGCAGAGGCTACCGAGCGAGAATTTACTTTTAATTCTATTAAAATATTGAGCATGTTGATAATTAATTAATTATCAGATAGAGTCTTTTAATTTGTATGAACACTGGATATAATTATTTATTAAATAAAAAGGCACCTGTGATGTCTCCCGTTTGAATAACTTCTTGAAAAACGTGGTCGATGATCACTGGAAGTCTTGAGTTTTTTATTGATTTATTTATGAGCTCTGGTGCTTACGATTACAAAAATAATTATATTTTTGATGAGCTTATTGATTACTTAATTGATTTTAATTATTATTTTAAATTAATTACTCGAGATGAGCGCAAAATGATACGATTTATTGTCACACGTGTTATCACTTGAATGTATATTGCGAAAGATAATGGCGGCCGTCTTCTTGACACGAGGCAGGAAAAATCGATGCGCATGCGTCGCACTGCGCTAGTCAAGTTTAAATTTAACAGCCACGAGGCCCCAGTAGGTGCTGCCTCTATCTGTCGGAAGTGCAACTATATTTAAATTAAAATGTAGTTCGATTACGCAACATTACACCCGCCATCAGCAACAGAGTTGATGATTGATGAGTTCTCTAGTACTTGATCTTTCAATGAGCATGTAATTCAACCAGTTGAGTTATTTTTCGTCATCTTCTTGAGGTTCTGGTTCAACTGGCAAGAGTGCAAGCCTCGTTATTGGACGAGTGAGTGTCGAGTTCACTGTTTTGGGTGTAGCAACCCTGGTCAATCCATCTTTGCCAGGGTGGAGTGCGATTATGCGAGTGAGAGGCCAGCTGGTTGTTTGAAACCTTTCTTCGGTGAGAAAAAATTAAGTTTTACATAATTTTTATCAAGATACCAAGGAGTTATTAGTATGAACCAGTGATGCCAGAACGTGGGATTTTTTTACCCCCTCTTGCCATTACACTCCATGCTAGTTCACCAGGGGAAGGGTTAAAAAAATCCCACGTTCTGGCATCACTGGTATGAACTTTCATAAATTCTTTTAAAATTTTATGAAATTATATAAAATATCATGAAAATTTTGCAGGTTTATGATCAAAATCCGAAGGAGTATTGGTAAATATTTTTTAAAAATTTCTAAAATTTTTTCAAATTATATGAAATTTCATGAAATGATGTAGTTTTATCGAACTATAAAATTTTAAAAGGATGCATAAAAATTAATTAGAAACCAAGAGATAATTTTTATAAAATTTTACAAAATTTCATGAAACTTTGTAGCATTTCGTGTAAGGCCATAACTTCAATTATGTAAAATTACACAAAGTTTCGTAGAATTTTATAATATCTTATAAAACTTTATCTTATTTCATGAAATTTTATGAAAACATATAAAATTTAATACTACTAAGTCCTTGGAATCTTCATAACAATTATGTAAAATTTTATAAATTTTTATGCAATTTTATAAAACATTATAAAGTTTTACAAAAATTTAGGAAATTATGCAAAACTTTATGAAATTTTATAGAATTATCTCATGGTTTCCGATGAAATTTTCTAAGTTTTTTTCAAATTTTATAAACTTTTGTAAAATTCCATACTAATCACTCCTTGAAATCTCAATAACAATTATGAAAACTATAAATTTTTATGAAATTGTATAAAATTTGATGAAACTTTATAAAATTTTACAGAATTTCACAAAACTTCATTAGTATTATTAAATAATTCTGTGAAATTTCATCAAATTTTATGAAACTCCATAAAAAAATTTTTTACCGGGTCCAGTCCACATGTCACGAAATTTTACTTCTAATTTAAGCAGTCAGCATCAAAGGTTAGGTGAAATTATCAAATTCTTGACATCTATTAAGTCCAATTCCTGTATCGAATACACTGAGAGCTCTTGCGGTGTTACTCGTTCGAGTTCTCACAGTAAAAGTAAAACCTAGAACTTACCTGGGAAAAAATAATCATATCTGATCAGACATGAACAAGCATGAGTCTTCAGACCTGATCAGCGATGAAAAAAAGAACGGCTATGATCAGACCTGATCAGGTCTGTTCATGTCGACCCGGGTAAAAAAATTATATATCAAAAATGGCCCTATATAATTATATATAATTATGTAGATTGCCGCATTCAATTAAGGGAAGAGCAAAACTTTATAATTTTTTCAGTGATTTTTGCAAAGCTGTTACTTTGTCAACAATAATCGTATCTAGATTTTAAAAAAAGAATGAGAAATACTGCAAGACGAAAAATTTCCAAATTTTTTTTTTTATTTCAGAGCCCATGCGCCACGGAAAATTTCTTTCAGCTAAACCAATGCATTTGTCGTTATGCAAATGTATTCAGCTTTAATCCGGTTTTTTTTAACCTTGTAAGACAATTCGTCGCAGAGATAACAGCCTACAAAAGAAACAGTATCGTTTTTGCTTTCATCATCGATGTCTCAGCAAAAATAATTTATTTTTATTTTTAACATCCAGTAGAAGTAAGTACAAAAAAATGACTTTTGTTGGTTTCTTAGTAAATCAATCATTACTTTGTGAATATTGATGAAAAGATTAATGCAACTAGGTAATTTTTTAGCTTAATGTACCCCCAAAAACCTTATCAAGGAGCTCGAAAATAGCGAGAAGTTTTGGGGCTGGCCAACAGGGCCAACCGATAGACTGATTTTTTCCTTTTTTTTTCGCATTCACAGAGTAACCAACGCAAAAATGAAAGAAAAGTAAAAAAAATTATTATTTTATCATTCTGATGATGATTACACAATTAAAGGAACAAAACTTGTTCCTTTAATTGTTTAGTAAAACTCTGATCGATCACCCCCGAAAAACGGTTTGATAGATCGATTTAAGAATTTACAGGTTTTTTGGGGGTCATATTAAGCCAAAAAATTACCTTGCAGTATAAGTCATTTCATCAACATTCACAAAGTCGTTTTACTAAAAAAACAAAGAAAGTCATTTTTTTTGTACTCTTTTCTAATGAATGCTAAAAATGAAAAAAAATTATTTTTCCGAAAAATGATAAAAGGGATTTGTAGGGAATTTATTCAAGTTTTTAACACCACCCTTTAATTTACTGTGTGATTATTGGTAGCTGAGATATCGATGATGAAAGCAAAAAGGATACTTTATCTTTTGTAGGCTGTTATCTCTGCGACAAATATTTCTACAAGGTTAAAAAAAAACCGAATTAAAGCTGAATAAATTTTCTAAACGACCTATGCATTGGTTTAGCTGAAAAAATTTTTCGCGGCTCATGGGCTCTGAAATACAAAAAATTTGGAAATCTTTTGCCTCTCGGTATTTTTCATGTTTGCGAAATAGCCGTAGTTCTAAAAAAATTTCGACGAAAATGTACCGAAACTAGAAATTTCAAGGGATGAAATGCTTTTTTTAAAATCTTAATACGATTATTTCTCACGAAGTTACAGCCTTGCAAAAATCACTAAAAAATTTATAAAATTCTGTTCCTATAATTTTTTGCGTTAGTGTATAACTATATACAATGAGATATAATTATTTCTTTAAGGAAAAAAACGGGGCTGTGCAGAATCGAAGCGTGGACCTCGCGCTCGGAAGATTGACCCACTACCCGTTGACCTAAGAGATTTACTTGGAAAGTAAGTTTCGTACTAACTTCAAGTAATGTAAATCTGATACATGATAGATTTTAAGTCAACAAAATTTTCTATCTAATTTATCAACTATTATTTATTGATATATGGTTTTATAGAATTATATATAAATAAATAATATTGCAAAAACGAGTGTATAAAATTATTAAAGTGCTTCGTTTTGAAAAGCTTTTTTTTTTTTTTTAAGTGAAACTTCTTTACGGAGGCTAAAATTGAACGATTTGAGGCGGAAAAGGAGAGGTAGCGCCAGAGGAGAAACATTGAGTGAAAGTTTAGAATAGGCGAGACGGGGGAATTGCTTCTATAGCGAGCCTCATATATTTTAAAGAGTGGGGGGAGTTGAGAACAGTCAAGTAGAATGGACGAGTGTAGTGCGCATGCGCCGTAATTTAACCACGTTATTCATATATAAATATATATAAATATATTAGACTGGGTCAAAATAAGTTTTTATTTTTTTTTTTTCGATCAAACGTATCTTAAAAGCTTCTTCAATATAAAAAAAAAATTCTCCTAAAGTTTGAGCTCAATATCTCAAAAATTGAGCTGACGCAAAGGGGGGTCTCTTTTCCCATTTAAATAACATTGTGAAATTTTATTTTTTTTTATTTTTAAAATATCTATACGAAGAAAATTTTTTTTCAATTTTGCTTCTGACTATCTCATAGGAAATTTAATTCTCTACAAAATTGTCTATGTCCACTTTTTAGGTAGATTTTTTTAAAAATCTAACTATTGTATTTGTCGTCATGGTCGATTTTTCAAGGAATTTCATCATAAACTATCATAATTAGTTGAGTAGAATTCAAAAATACCATTCGATAAAAAATTTATATATGTATGTATATATATATATATATATATATATATATAAATTATGTGGGATAGAACCGACTTTCGAGGGCACGATTGCGTCTACAGTTTTTATCCGATCTTAATGAAATTTTCTGCAATTATTCTATGTGTAATAACCACGGTTAAGTTCGAAGATGGGCTATATCGGTCGATTAGTTTAGAAGTTATGGCTGTTTGAAATTTCAACGATGTTTCGAAAAAATCAGTTTTTAATCACTTTCAAGTCCATATAACTTTAAAACTACAACTCATAGATAATTTTTGTAAAAAGTATTTTAAAGCTTGACTAATAAGCTTAAATTTATGACCTCAAACTTTTTGACCATTTCTTCCAATAATTTGATAGCCTTGAAAATTTTATTGGAATCGAAAAATGTTGAAAATATGCTTTTCATTCCACATAACTTATACTTGTCTCATTATAATCCAATTTCGTCAGTTGTATTTTATTGTGCACAAAATAGCCTGTAAATTTCACTGCTATTTTATATTTTGAAGGTATTTCTTTTATTATTCATGATGTATCAAATGTACTACTACTCCCAATGACTATCACTGGTCTTGTCATTATGATAGCACGCACAGTTCTTATCAGATTTGAATGGAATTTTTTACACTTATTCTATAGGCGACTACCTTGATCAGGTTCAAAGATGGGCTGAATCGTTCAAATAGTTTTGAAATTATGGCTGTTTGAAATTTTCATGATTTTTCGTAAAAATCATTTTTTAATCACTACTAAAGCTCATATAACTTTAAAACTAATATTCATAGACAATTTCCGTAAAAAGTATCTGCAAGCTTGTCTAATAATTTTTAATTTATGACCTTAAACTTTATGTTTTGACTATTTTTTTCAATAATTTGATTGCCTTGAAATTTTTAATGAAATCGAAAAATGTTGAAAATATGGTTTTTATTCCACATAACTTATGCATTTTCCATTATAATACAATTTTGTCACGTGTATTTTATTTTGAACAAAATAACCTGTAAATTTCACAGCTATTTCATATTGTAAAAGTATTACTGTTATTTTAACTGGGCTTGTCATGGTATTAGCGATTACAATTATGATCTCATACTAATTAAACTCAATACTTTATTGATGTGAAGGTTAGTTTGGTACATTACCTATATAATGTTATGTCAAATCAACTATCTGAAGTTCTCTATTAAGAATGATCGTCGTCTTTTTTTACCCTCACTTTTCAAAAACGAGTCTAATTTCATATCATGACTATACACTAAGAAGATATGTATGTATAAAACTAATTTTTTATATCGATTAATCGAAAAATCTACCTTCCATTTCGGCTGCCGAATGGCCTTTTTTTCTAAACTCAACAGAACCGAAGTTACAGTGGGTCGAATAGGAGGAAAAAAAAAATTAAAGAATTAATAACAGAAAAAAATTCATTATTTTAACTTATCAATTAATTAATCGAATATACTTCATTATTCATCAAAAATTTTTGGATTCAGCACTATCACGAATGAATAACAAAACAAAATTTACAATGAAACAGAAAATAATTATAATTATAATTAATTTCTGTTTTATTTATAATTATAATGAATTTCTGTTTTATTGTAAATTTTGTTTTGTTATTAATTCGAAATAATGTTGAATCCAAAAATTTTCGATGAATAATGAAGTATATAATGAATTAATTAATTGATAAGCTAAAATAATAAATTTTTTTCTGTTATTAATTCATTAATTATTTTTTTCCTCCTATTCGGCCCTATTCGGCCCTCTGTTACTTTATTTCTGTTGAATTTAGAAAAAAAGAGTACATATACAATTTTGTAGATAATTAAATTTCCTATGAGATAGTCGAAAGCAAAATTAAAAAAAAAATTTTCTTCGTGTAGTTATTTTAAAAATAAAAAAAAATAAAATTTTACAATGTTATTTAAATCGGAAAGGAGATCCCCTCCCCCCTTTGTACCAGCTCAATTTTTGAGATATTGAGCTCAAACTTCAGGAGAATTTTTTTTTTTATATTGAAGAAACTTTTAAGATACGTTTAATTGAAAAAAAAAAAAAAATAAAAACTTATTTTGACACAGTCTAATATATATATCGATATATACATAAGTGCACATTCAGAGTGAAAAGAAAGAAAGAAAGAGATAGCGAGAGAGAGAGAGAGAGAGAGAGAGAGAGAGAGAGTTTCTTTGTTTGTTGCTTTCCAGGTATATATGTCTCATGTGTATTGCAGATACTGTACGGTGTAGTCACGTTCGAGCAATGCAAGAAAATACTATGATTATTTTTAATACGGCGATGATCCCTGACCAATCCACTCTTGAGTTAATCGGATTGTTCTACGTCCAAGTGCTTATTAGGGAACCTAAGAATATATAACCACGCACACTCGATATTGCTTCGACGAGATACATATTTTAATTTTATAAATTAGTGCTAAGAATGAAGCAAATAAAAATTTAAATAACCACTATCGAAAAATAAAATAATGTAGATAATGATGTCGACGCAATAATTGCTGTAACAATTTAAAATGTAGAAAAAAAATTCATACGGAACAGGGCAAAACAAAGCTTCTAAAGTATTTTATAAAATTAAAATTATGATAGGCAAAATAAGCCACAAGAATTTCTTTTAAATTTACTAAGCAGCATCATCAACGTCATGGGAAAATTCAGGTGATCAATAATTTTTCATAAAAAATTTAAAAATTTTAAATCAGCTCTACAAATTTTCATTTAATTTATTTAATTAAAACTTTTACTTAGGTTCTAGGAACTAAAAGAAACTTTTTTTTAGGTTTGAGACCGAATTCTATAAACTATTAAATGTTAAAATTTTATTATTTAGTTGTGTAAATTGATAATTAAATCAATAAAATTGATTAAAAAGATACGTTTTAAAATAACAAATGAGATGTCAGGATTATTTTTATTATGAAAAAAAATAATAAAATTAAAAACAACACTAAGAAAACAAATTTTTTTCTGAGCTATAAAAAACATAGTTGAATGAAACATCCACTATTAACTGCAGTTTCGTTAACTGATATGATATTAGTTAACAGTAACAGAAAAGTATAGTTAAGGTGACTATTTAGTAGTAAATTTAACAGTTACTTATTCAGCATAACCAGAAGAAAATTGCCATGACAAGCATACTTCTATAGTTGGCAAACCTAATTCGATATAATTATCATTACAATATAAATATATACGGAGAAAATTAAATAATAAGAATTACTATCTAGTTATGGTTAAATTTTCTACCATCAATAGATAGTAGTGAATACTATCTAGATGATTGTATAAATCATCTAGATTGTAACATTTACCGTATTTATAATAATTGTTACAATCCTGTATGTACTCACTACTATCTATTGATGGTAGAAAATTTTAGCATAACTAGATAGTAATTGCTATTATTTAATTTTCTCTGTGTAGTAACCACTATTAAAAATTTATAGTTGAAGCTACTATATTGGTTCACAGCCTTCAATTATTTCAACAACGATAAATTCAAAAAATTAATTTTTTTTTTCCTTTTATTCATAATTGAAGTGAAGTACAAGGATAATTACGTTTATGTTGCATTAACATATTAATATCATACCGACATGCTCGCTCTTCTCTCTGAGAATTGGATTTTCGCCACTACCCTACGGAGGATTCGAACTTAACACCTAACACACTAAACGCGCGAGAGAACAATGATAATACCGCTACTCTACCGAACCAGTTGAAAAATTACCGTTTGACGGTGCTTCTAATGTTTTACCCTTGTAGGAAAAAAAATATTGACAACGGGGCCGGTCTTGGCACAATACTGGGCTACCGAGGTACGGCCTCCAAAGGTTCGTCCGACATTCAACAAACGCGTAAGTGACACCCACACAAAAAAATATATATCCGGGAATATATGCCTGCAAAATAGCAGAAATACGACAATACTAAGGATGTAAGCCGGATATATACTATTTTGCCGGGATATATATTTTTTCGTGCGGGCAAGCCCTGGTTCACCAGTCTTGGGACAAGGTTCAGCCAATACTCAAGT
Source organism: Microplitis deprimator (assembly GCA_964016945.1). Taxonomy (NCBI): domain Eukaryota; kingdom Metazoa; phylum Arthropoda; class Insecta; order Hymenoptera; family Braconidae; genus Microplitis; species Microplitis deprimator. The sequence continues at coordinate 13,534,576 of OZ024708.1, read as the reverse complement.
GACAAGCCTTGGCTTGCCAGTCTTGGGACAAGGTTCAGCCATTATTTAACTGACAAGCCTTGATTTGCCAGTCTTGGGACAAAGTTCAGCCAATACTCAACTGACAAGCCTTGGCTTACCAGTCTAAATAACAAATAGAACCCAAAAACCTCTGGCTTCTATGCATAGCGTAACAGCCTAGTGGATGACACTTGTCTAGCAGCCATGAAGAACCAGGTTCGAGACCTAGCAAATGCAAAAAAATTAGTTTCATCGATCTACTCGATTTCTGCATTGTACAAATTTATTTCAATACGTTACCATCACGCATATGTCTACTAATATTTTTTTTTTATTTATTTTTAACAAGCGTAGGTGTTTATTTAGCTACAGTTTTGGCATAATACTGGCTCTCGATATCGGGCTAATACTTAGATGCAGTCTTGGCACAATACTGGCTCTCAATATTGGGCCAATACTTAGATGCAGTCTTGACAAAATACTGTCACTCAAGATTGGCTCGGTGTTATCATTTCGATGCTTAGACAGACTTGGACCAAGCTTGGATTTCAAGCTTTCCCGAGAGTTAATAAATCTTTCGCCAAGCCTCGGCCAAGCTTGGGACTCTCGTTTTTTCCTATAAGGGTATTCCCATATTGAATTTTTTACATCTAATAAGTTTTAAAATATTTCACAAATATTTTCGAACGGGAATATTTTTAAAGTATGCTAATATTCGTGAAAAAAAACTTTTTTAAATATTTCTCAGAAATATTTCTAAAAAAAGTATTCAAAATAATTAATAAAAAAAATTTATTAGAACGTATTTAACATATATTTTTTTAATTATTTTGAATTTATTTTTTAGCAATACTTTCAAGAAAATATTTGTAAATCCTTGTTGTCACCTTTTTGAACATTCGCTTAATATAGAATTATGTGAAAAATATTGACATTATATCCTGGAAATAATCTCAAAATAGTTTGGTGTTGATAAAATATACAATTTATTTTGTACACGATAATTTTTTTTAATAACTTTTACAAGTGACAATAGTCTAATGTAAATAATTAATTTGGATACGACATATGCAAAACGGAGAATAAAATCTAATAATATTTGTTATTTTTCAAATTACATTACAATTTCACCGAAACAAATTTGAAACGATCGACAAGAACAGAAATTTTCTTAGATAAGTGAAAATTATGATCGCTTAAATATAAAAATTTGATGTTAGTGTTCTTAACTACTCGTTTGTCTTCAAGCTGTTAACAATCGTTAAAACATTAGGTTAATTATTTACTAATGGTTTTATAAATCACCATTTGAATGTTAATTTAAGTAACGTATCACAGTTCAATCGATCTACCTATTAGTAGTTGGAGAAACTATTTATGCGTAGTGAAAAACAGTGACTGCATAATCAGAGTAGCTGCGTTGTCTATTTGAAGTAGTTACAGGATCTATTGGATGATAAACAAACTAAAATAGTCATTGGTACATTCTTTCTTTGTAGAAGTAAACTAAAAAAGTGTTGGAATTATTATTGCTGTAGTATACCCGGGATAAAATTTTTTCATGAAATTTTATGAAATTTCATGAATTTTCATAAAATTTGACAAAATTTCACAAAATTTTAACAAATTTTATGAAATTATACTAATGGAATCTGTGAAATTCTGTGAAATTTTATAGTTTCATAAAATTTTATGGAAATATATATAATTTTATGAAATTCTATATAATTCTATGCAAATTTATAAATTTTTTATAATTGTTATTAAGATCCCATAAAGTTATTGGTATGGAATTTTGTATTAGGAGTACAAATAAGTTTCCGCCGTTTTATTGTAGATGGCGCGGCACGGAGTTTCGGTTAGCTTTCGCAGATGATAACCGGCTTAAAAAATAGTTTGGACATTCAAGAACAACATAACCTATTAATATCATTGATTTTATATTGGTAAAATATAACTTTTATAAGTTAAAAATGTCAAAATTTGAGCCAAGTAAGCGTCATTTGCGGGAAAGATTAGTTTACTTATTTAATTTAAAGAAATCTGCTGCTGAGGCGCATCAATTGCTCGTAGAAGCATATGGTGAGGGTGCTTTGAGTGAAAGAACGTGTCAAGAGTGGTTTCAAAAGTTTAAAAACGGTGATTTCGACGTAGAAGACAAAGATCGCAGTGGAAGGCCAAAAATTTACGAGGATGCAGAATTAAAGGAATTATTAGAGGAAGATTCATCTCAAACACAAAAAGAACTTGCTCTAACATTAGAAGTCACTCAGCAAGCAGTCTCACATCGTTTAAAATCATTAGGAATGATTCATAAACAAAGAAATTGGGTTCCGTACGAATTAAAGCCGAGAGATATTGAACGTCGATTATGCTTAAGTGAAATGCTGCTAGCTAGACATAAAAAAAAGGGTTTTTTACATCGTATCATAACTGGTGATGAGAAGTGGATACATTATGACAATCCAAAAAGAAGAAAATCATGGGGATTACCTGGCCACGCGTCAACATCAACAGCAAAACCGAATATTCACGGAAAAAAACTTATGCTGTGTATTTGGTGGGATCAGCTAGGTGTAGTGTATTATGAGTTGCTTAATCCGAGCGAAACAATTACTGGAACCCTCTATCGAACACAATTGATGAGATTGAGCCGAGCTCTGAAGGAAAAACGCCCTCAATACTATTCTAGACACGGAAAAATTATTCTTCTGCATGGCAATGCTCGTCCACATGTTGCGGCTCCCGTGAAAAAGTACTTGGAAACACTTGATTGGGAAGTGTTACCCCACCCGCCGTATTCACCAGACATTGCACCGTCCAATTATCACCTGTTCCGGTCCATGGCACATGCTCTGACGGCGCAGCGGTTCACATCTTATGAGGATACCAAAAATTGGGTTGATTCGTGGATAGCCTCAGATACAAGGAGTTCTTCAGACGTCGGATTCGAGTGCTGCCTGAGAGATGGGAAAAAGTGGCTGCAAGTGATGGGAAATATTTCAAATAAATTTATATTACCGTTCTTCTATAATAAATATTTAATTTGTGTTAAAGAACGGCGGAAACTTATTTGTAACCCTAATATATTTTTGTGAAATTTTACAGTTTTACAAAATATTATGAAAGTTTATAAAATTTAAAAAAAACTCATGAAATTTTATCAGAAACCATGAGATAATTCTATGAAATTTCAGGAAATTTTGCAACATTTTAATTAATTTTGTAAAATTTTGTGATATTTCATTAAATTTTGTGAAATTTCGTGACAGGCCAACACTTCGTTTTTGTAAGATTTCATGAAGTTTTGCATAATTTCATAAATTTTTGTAAAACTTGATAAAGTTTTATAAAATTTCATTAAAATTTATAAAATTTATAAAATTTTACACAATTGTTCTAAAGATTCCAAGGACTTAGTGGTATAAAATTTTATATATTTTTACAAAACTTTATGAAATTATATGAAGTCTTATGAAATATTATAAAATTCTATAAGACTTCGTGTAATTTTACATAATTCAAGTTTTGGCCTTACACGAAATGTTACGAAATTTCATGAAATTTCATTGAATTATGTAAAATTTCATGAAAATTTTCTCTTGTTTTCTAATTAATTTCTAAAAATATTTTTACAATTTTATAGTTCACTAAAACTACATAATTTCATGTAATTTCAAGGAATTTTTGAAATAAAAAAAAATTTTTACAATACTCCTTCGAATCTTGGTAGTAAATATGTAAAATTTTTATGATATTTTATATAATTTTCTGAAATTTTATAAAATTTCATACACTTTTATAAGATTTCATAAAATTTTAAAAAAATTTATGAAAGTTCATACCAATAACTCCTTGGCCTGATGAAATTTCATCAAAATTCATAAAATTTTATGAAATATCATAAAATTTTATAAAAATTCATAGTTTTATAAAATTTTATGCTGAAAATGACCTGATAAAATTTATAAAATTTTACAAAATTTCATGAAATTTTATAAAATTCTACAGTCACCATTAATTTTTCTAAAAAAATATTAGATTTTGAAAAAATAATCGCAATTAGATCTTACACATTGATCTAATGTAAGAAGGCATTACTGAGACAGACTAATTATATTTTTTATTGACGAAAACATCCTGGCGACTGCTGGGCTTGAACCTACGTCCTTTCGATTTGAAGTCCTTGCTGCTATCCAATGTGCCGAGCCACGTTGGTCATCGCAAATATATAGATAGTATATTTATCGAGTTATGGAGTATTAAACTTTCATACGAAATTTGATTTAATTTTATAAGATTTCATGAAATTTTATATAATTTTGGAGTAACTGATAATTTCACAACGACCCAGGAAATAATATTTTCATGAAATTTTATAAAATTTTAACAATTTATTCAAAATTTTAGAAGAATTTATAAAATTAAAAAATATTTCATGAAATTTTATTGGAAACCATAAGATAATTTTCACAATATTTTATGAAAATCGATAAAATTTTATTTAATTTCGTGAAGTTTTTTATAACTTCACAAGACTTTGTAAAAGGAGACAAAATTTCGAAAAAATTCATAAAGTTTTACATAATTATTATCAAGATTCCAAGGAGTTATTGGTATGAACTTTCATAAATTTTTTAAAAATTTTATGAAATTTTGTAAAATTTCATAAAATATTATAAAACATCATAAGAATTTTACATATTTTTTACCACGATCCGAAGGAGTATAGGTAAATATTTATTTCAAATTTCTAAAATTTTTTCTAATTATATAAAATTTCAAGAAATTATGGAGGTTTATTGAACTATCAAATTTAAAAAATATTTATTAAAATTTATTAGAAACCAAGTGATAATTTTCAAAAATTTTACATAATTTAATGAAATTTCATAGAATTTTGCAACATTTCATGTAAGGCCAAATCTTCAATTATGTAAAATTACACGTATTTTTATAGAATTTTATAATATTTCATAAAACTTCAAAGAATTTCATAAAAATCTATAAAATTTTATACCACTGTTATGTTCTGGCTTTAATTAAATTTAAATAAAAATTTTTAGAAATTTTTTTTTTTAAGTCTCGAATTATTTATTCACTGCGGTGGGTGAATAAACGGTTCCACACTCTTAGAATCATAAACGAATAATAAATTAATAAATTTTTACTTTCTTGGCAATATTATTTCTATTCACCGCCGACAATGTAACGGAAATCTCTTGCGATAAGAGAATCGCCGTGGCTCGCGGATAGTCTAAGCAGATGACGACGCATGAGATCCGGGCCACGACGATTCTCTCATAGCAAACTTAAGATGCAACGTTAACACTGATAAATGTACTTAGTCAACGAGCGGCAGAATCAGTTCAGTTTATCGCGAGATCTCAAAGAGCACAAAACTTTGTACTATTAACTGACTGATGCTCCTGTCTCCAGATTCAGAGGAATAAAACCTATAATTTAACCTGAATACAAATCTTTTGCCTAAAGAACCTTAAAGGGGCGAGCGCTTACTAGCTATTCCACCCTTCCTTTGCTCAAAGCGCTAACCAGCAGTTCGGGCTCCTTCACCACCTATCATACCACCCTTTATGCTTCGAGGCTGATGAAGCAGGTCAGGATGGGCAGTACAGCTCGGTCGCGGGATTTAAGGTGTCATCGCAGACCTCACCAAAGGTCGTTCGAGAATTAAGTTCTTGTTGAGCCGTCAAGCTTATATGTTGTTGAGCTCCCAAGCTCATGTGTTGTTGAGCTTTGGAGCTCGTGTGTTGTTGAGCTTTCGAGGTCGTGTGTCGTTGAGCCGTCGAGCTCTTGTGTTTGATCGACCAATTGGAGTTACTTTCTTCTACGAAGAAATGTTTGGGCCGAGTTATAGGGCTAATCGTCACCATGGTACGTCATTAAATTTTTTTTGCATAAAATAAAGGAAGGTCAACAGCTGACGCACCTGGGGTCTATTGACACCCTAACGACGTCAACCTGGTGAAATCAAAAATATTCCGTCTGATTAATAGATAAGCCAGAATGTAACACCACTAAGTCCTTGGAATCTTCATAACGATTAAGTGAAATTTTCTAAATTTTTATAAAACTTTATGAAGTTTTACAAAAAGTTATGAAATTATGCGAAACTTTATGGAATTTTACAAAAACGAAGTTTTGGCCTTTCACGAAGTTTCACAAAATTTTATAAATTTCACAAAATTTCATGAAATATTGCGAAATTTCATGAATTCCATTGAATCATCTCATCATTTCTGATAAAATTTCATAAGTTTTTTCAAATTTTATAAACTTTTACAATATTTTGTAGAACTTTGTAAAATTTCATAAAAATATATATATACCCTATCCAAAAATTCCCATAGAATCCACTCAACTGCGACAAAAACCGCATAGAATCCTATATACTGTATTGGTTTCTATGCGGTTTTTGTCGCAGTTGAGTGGATTCTATGGAAATTTTTGGATAGGGTAATTTCATACCATTAAATCCTTGGAATCTCAATAAAAATGATGAAAATTTCATAAATTCTTATAAAATTATATATAATTGTATAAAATTTTATGAAACTTTATAAAAAGTCACAAAATCCCACCAAATTCCATTAGTATAATTTTATAAAATTTTGTGAAATTTCATTAAAATATATATAATTTTATACCATTAAGTCCTTGGGATCTCAATAAAAATGATGAAAACTTCATAAATTCTTATAAAATTATATATAATTGTATAAAATTTTATAAAACCTTATAAAAACTCACAGAATCCCACCAAATTCCATTAGTATAATTTTATTAATTTATTTATTCAATTTTAATGCCAAGGCAAAAATAGCCGAATGGCAAAAATATACATAATTATTTATAATGAAGTACACGTGTATCAAGTTTAATAAACATGTTGATTAGAAATGATTCAAAAAATACCAAAATAAACTCTGTAATATACAAATGATAGAAAGAGAACCATGTCTAACCATTTAGAAATAAAAATAATAGGATTTGAGAAGTTAAGTTTAAATGCTCAAATGTTTAAATGGTTTAAATTGAGTAAAAGTATTTAACATATCTGCAGCGCAAATTTTAATTTTAAGTAGCCAGGTTTATATTTATAGTAAACTATCACGTTCCAGTGTCACAAAAAGTTCAAAGGCGTTACTTTTGAAGGCGTCTAGGTTAAGTGATTCAGTGGCTTCAATTCGTAATTCTCTCCATAGTCGAATTGCGGAGATAACAAATGAATGTTCGAAGATTGTAGTCGAGAAATTGGGTATTTTAAATGAAATGTTATTGTATTTGGCTGCAATTATGTCAGATCTTCTAATCTCTGATGATTCTTCTAGAAAGAGATTTCTGAAAAACTTAGGTTGACCCGAATTCAGTAGCTTAAACATAAAGCATGCTAAAGCGTAAAGTCTTTCAGATTTAATTGTGAGCCAGTTTAATTTGTGCCTGTAAGGAGTGATATGCTCATCACGTCTAAGATTAAATATGAATCTGATGGTGTTATTCACAAGACGCTGTAGTTTGTAGTCTAACCTTTACGATGAATCAAGATGAACTAATGAGCAGTATTCAATAATTGGGATAATAGTGGATATGACTAAAAGCTTACGAGTGGATGTAGAGAGAATATTTCTTCTATACTTTAGGCAGTTTAACGTAGCGCAGACTTTACGAGTAGTATGGGCAACATGGACATCCCAAGAGAGATTATTTGCTAGATGGATTCTCAGATGTTTGGTTGTGTTAACATATGGTATTACATTTCCGTCAATAATAATTTCCGGAAGATCACAGTTATTTAAAAGCTTGAGTTTTCTGTTACTCCCTAGAATCACGACTTTAGTTTTTAAAAAATTTATTTCAAGGCCGACTTCCTTTGCCCAATCAGCTGCAGCTTGGCCATCAGTCATGAGCTTAAATGCAGCATCATTAAGTTGAAAAATTTGAAAATGAAGATAGGCATATTTGTCGTCAGCGAAGAGGCCATGTTTGAAAAATTTTCACCTCTTTAATACTCCATTAACGACTATCAGAAAGAGGATCGTTCCTAGAATAGATTCTCGAGGGACGCCAGAGATCGTACTGATAGCGTTTGATGAAGAGCTGTCAGGATTTAGTATTGACTGGGTCCTCCTTGTGAGATACAACTAAAACTAATAGATCACTTCAATTGTAAAACCCATTTCATACATAGTGATGAACAGGACTTTGTGGTTGACGTAGTCAAACGCTTCCCTTGCGACCTTCAACCCACTCTGGAAACACTCTGGAATCATAGTCAGAATGTAAAAATTTTAAATCCAGTATGTTTCCAGAGTGGTTTTGTGCCTTTTTTCCAGAGTGAAACCAAAGTGGTTTCAGAGTTAATCCAGAGAAGATCAAAGTGTTTTCAGAATGGACCCAACGTGAATCCAGAATGAAATCAAAGTATTTCCAGAATGGACCCAAAGTGAGTCCAGAATGAAATCAAAGTGTTTCCAAAATGAGCTCAAAATGAGTGCAGGATGAAATCAGAGTGCTCACAGAATGGGCCCAGAATCGATGAAATTTAAATATTAAGAAATAAAAAAAATTTGGTACTTTCTAAACACATGAATCAATAATAATCTACAAAAAAAAAATTTTCTGCCCTCCGGCCGGAAAGTGGCAACTTTCGGGCCGCTGCCCTGAACGAAGTTGCAACTTTCCGGCTCCGTCGAGCAAAAAAATAGTATACGCACCTTGGCCATTAAAAAAGAAAGCCTCAGACCACATGTTTGTCAGCCTCCGCTTCGCCTCGGCCAACAATTACATGTGCTCTGAGACTTTTCTTATTTTACTGGCCTAGGTATGTAATATACTATTTCACCCCAATTTTTTATTTAACTATGCTATTGGTTATTAGTTAATTTTTACTTTTTAAAAGTTTACATAAAAACCCTAATTATTTCGAAACTAAAATCCCCGAATTTTTTTTACTTCTTGGAGCTATTCTTGAAAGGGTTTAGAAAAGATTGCCGTTAGAAAAATTAAAAAATTTTTATTTTTTACTTCTTTACTAACAATCTAAAGCATTAAAACTAAAAAATGTCAATAAAGCAATCAAGAAAATTTACTTTTTTCATTTTTTTTATTATTTTGTTTTTTCTTTGCTAAAAGCTACACAACAATAGTTTTAAAAAAAATTTTACTCTCATTGTTTGAATATTTCGTGAAGTAGAAAAGTAGAAGATATGTTAGGTCATCACTCTCCATAGACCTGCGAATAACATCGGTCAATGATAAAAGAGAAGCTTGCGTGCTGTGATGTTTTCGAAAGCCTGACTGATGATCATCAAGAATATCATTTGTCTTAAGATAGTTTATAAGTTGGTTTAATACAATACGCTAATTTTATGAAATTTCATCAAAAAATTTTTTCCCGGGCATATAAATCTGTTATATTCAAAAAATATTTCCTAACTGTCACTTTAGGTGGAGGCGGCAATTTTTTTTTTTTTTTTCAATTGACGCAGAGAAATTTTTGGTAAAAATTACTCAAAAAGTTTGATATTGAGAGGACATGTGGTAAATATCTAAATTTTTCCCATACACAACTAAAACATACTACTCGATATCATGTAAATAGAGTGCAATTTCTACTAACAACATAGTAAAAATTTAGTTACTGGGTACACGGAGAGAATCGTATGGTAAAAGTTACCATCGAGTTATACACTGAAAAAAATTATTGCCAGCTGCTAGCGATTATTTTTTTTAGCAGCTAGTGATTAAAAATCGTTAGCATATAACCGTGGGCCTTGGTTACTGCGTGTCCAATAACCACGAACCACTGTTAAAAGAATTTTCCCGAATAAATTGATGTAATAAGTTATTAATTTTCAATTATAAATATCAATTAAGGATTTTCTTATTACTGGTTCTGAAGTCGGAAAAATTATTGTGATCATCTCAGGAGTAGGTTGACTCGTTCCGCACCGGACACGTGGCTGAAATAAATAACTTATTTTACGGGACGCTGGTGATAAATAAATTAGTTGGTAGAGACTCAATTATATTGACAATTATTTTATTTCACAAAAATTCCAAAATATATGTACAGAAGTTTCCTCTTTTTATTATTTTGAATATATAATTACTCGTCTAGAGTTAATATTTGTCCAGCGACAAGTAAATGGATTTAAAGACGCATGAATTTATTGGACGTGGGAAAAATGAAATTTATAAGTAAAATTATGTCGCGCTACATTGAAAAGAAAGAATTATCATATATGTAGATATATAAACGTATTGAAGACTTATCAAAGCTCTGGTCGACTTACTGGTGGTACAGGCCGACGATTCATCCTCAATGCCTTGGACTTGCTGCGAGTTGTATTCTGATGAATTTTCACGAACACCTTGGACTCGCCGCCGGATATTCGTTCACACAAAACACCACCACACTCACTTAACGCAGTTGGTTTTATTTAATCAGGCGAAGGAATCGCAAAAATCTCCTTTTTAAATTAATTCGAATGGAAGTATCACTTACAATAGATTTAGTAATTTAGTTTTAATATATATAAAGGAAAGTCTTAATAAATAAAATTTATTCAAGCGAAATGTTTGCTGCGTCGATGCGCTTTCGATTGTCTGACCTCAAGTGTACAGAACTCATGACTGGACTAAATGACTAGATATGACAAACTTATCGTTAGGCCAGCTCATATAAATTGTATTGAGCTCTGGTTGTAGAGTAGGGACCTCGCCAAGCGTCATCAGTCTATTACCCTACCAGTCCACTTGGTGGTAGCCAGGGTCTAAGTCCTCGAGCAAGTGCTTGCTAGCCCTTTTTATATATAAATTTTCGAGGCGTGTAACTACCCCACTGTCGTCTTAATTTAAGTAGAATTTGATCTAGGAGGCCTCTGACAAGGCCCCGAGCGACTGATGAGTGTTAATTAACATACGATTGTTCTCATTGATGGCCGTAGAATCAGTTAGATTTTCGCGCTCGATTTTCAAGTCGAAAATCAGAAACGCACGGTTTCAAGCAGTTAGCTATTTTTTCTTTAGCAGCTAGCGATTCTTTTAGTACATAATTACGTCGATTTCCGAAAAATAATCTTTTTATACGCCCTCATGGCTCCCGGTACCAACGCCGGGAGCCATAAAGGCGTATAAAAAAAATTTGAATTTGAAAACAAATTTTTTGGTCTCTGTTATACTGATAAAATATAATTACGTCAATTCCTAAAAAAAAAAAAAAAATGTATACGCCCTTATGGCATCTGTAACGCGGTATGTTATATACCTCATTATGAAATTATCATCAGTTCCTCCAAAATTATATAAAATTTCATAAAATCTTATAAAATTATATCGAATTTCGTATGAAAGTTGAAAAGTCCATATATCGATAAATATACTTGTTCCGTCGAGAACGGAAATCTTATAACAATTGTCATCATACTAACGTAAAGAATCTGAATATTTGATAAAGTCGCCATCCGGCGGCGCTTTAATTAAATTCATCATCAACTCGGGTCGCACCGAAAACACGCGCGCTCATTACAGCGTCGGTTTCGCTGTGTATCTTTGTTGCACCTACGCCTTCAGCGTATCTCTATCGCTCGGGTGTCAAAAGTTTTTGTTTCGTCGCAACGACGACCCGGCTTTACCGCTTCTTTTAGTCAGTTGACCACGAGTCTTACTACTGAGCGCACATGCTCTGAGCGACTCTTACGCGTATAATTAAATTCACAATTTAATATTCAATTAATTAAGGAAAATTGATTAATATCCATCGCAATCTCGATTCATCGGGTAAAGATAATTATTGAGTGATACGGTTATATCAATTTTATTAATTATTTCTTGGATTTAAATCAATCTTTCTGACTTTGAAAATATAACCGAGTAATGCGTCACAATTAACCGGTCAGAACTTGGCGCACGTGGGTCCGACCACGACGGGTATTCATTCGTGTTCGCATCAAATATTTCATGTAATTGTGTTTGAGATCTAATATTAATAATTCATATTAATATTAAATAAAAATAACATCAATTACATTTTATGTTCAATGTTTAGACAGATTTCTTGAGATTCATTCAATTCAACAATCCAGTCGTTTCTTATTAAACACTTGGTTCAATTGTAATCAATATTTTGTATTGAGAATTTATATTAACATTTAACGACAATAATACCAATAATATCGGGTAATTAACATTTGTTCGCGTCTCTTGACAGTCATTTCTATCAAATCAATCGCATATATCGATTTAATTTCATTCACAACAACGGCCTAGTCGCCATCAATCTATCAATCTCGATTGATTAGATTTAATTTCAAATTACATTCAAATCAACGGCTAGTCGTATCGTACAGCCTTTTTAATCAACACAAAATCTAATATAATTCAATCGAATCTAACGATATCAATATCTCGACGATTCACATCGTTATCTACCTGATCGATCGGGAAAAACTCGCTTCTACGCATTCAACAACAACTTAGCTATCCACAAGTGGATAGTTAGAATTTCATTCTATTCGTATACGGACGTGTATATCATTTCGCAATCAGCACCAGTGATCACTATCAACTCTATCTCTATCGAATAATTATTCATTCAATCGTACGAACTACAGCCTAGCTACCCACCAAGAGGTTGCTAGAATCTTTCTTTCACCTCATATACAGACGTGTATATTATTTGTAATCGCAGTATACAGACGTGCATATTCTTTTACAACGTTCTAATTCAGTCTCGAGCAAGTACGACGATCCAGCATCGCGTTCTTATAACTTTATACGTTCACACGTATAGCTACAATTTTACACATTCACACATACACACACATACACCCATACATTCAATATCTTGTGTCTATTGTTCAACGAGTTACTGTCATTATCGTTCTTTAAATATTATTACATTTTCTCATTGTAATTGTCTTTAAAGGGTTTTATGCCGTAGTGCTTTCCTTTTTTTTTGGGTCAAATATATTCTTCATTTGTCATACCCAAACCACGACTATCATTGCATTGTACCTATTTTATCTCCTCCATCCTCATAATAACTTCATTGATTTTAGATAATTAATTCAATTTAATTTACCGGTAAATTTAGATAATTAAAATACAAATCATAATAACTAACAATTTCACGCTAACATTTTCGGTGCCTCCTGTGAGGTAACTCGATTGGACAATTAACTGTATATACGAAAAAACATCAATAACAGTGTGGATACAAATTGATTCAAAACGACATTTATATATTATCGACCGTTGACACCGCCGCATCCGGAGGATCATCTGCAGTGATACCAAGCTAAGTTAAAAGTTTATTTAACATTTAATTACTATTGGCAGTAGTAATTTTACCAGATTCCGTCTCGGAAAAATGGCAAGATACCCTCAAACCGGATGATTCTCCCACCGTTGATGATATGTTTAAATTTTTGGAAGCAACAATCTCGCGTATGCACACAAAATCCGTGTCCCTCTCAAATAAGAATCATGCTTATAAACGGCCTTCTATCGGTTCCTCAAATCAATCGAAGACCTTCAAAAACGCGGAAGGAGATCGCAACCTTGTTATTACCACAAAATCTTGCGATTATTGTCATGGTACCAATCATTATCTATACCAATGCCGCGAATTCGACAAAATACCTATACCTAAACGATGGGATTTCGTGAAACAACATAACCTCTGTAGGAATTGTTTGGGTAAATACCATTGCCCATGTTCATCTCGATATCATTTCAAACACTGCCCCAAATTCCATCATTCAAAATTGCATTCCAGAAAACCCTTCTCTGGTGGCGATCCTCAGAAAAAGAAGGATCCTCACAGGTGACTAGGATCCAGAGATCTTCAGTCGCTGGTTACTAATCACTCGAGTACTACTTTGATGATGAGCGCCATAGTGAAGGTTCGGGCAGCATCCGGTATCTGCGCGACAGCTCGAGCGTTGTTGGATACGTGTTCTACCGTTGATCTTATTACCTTTGAACTCGTAAACGTTTACAACTCCCAATCATTAAATCTAGCGAATCTATTCACGGGGTAAATGCACTCTCGACACAAACGATGGGGAAGACAAGCGTGGTGCTTGAATCTCCAATTAACCCCAGTTATCGTAAATTCATTTCTTGTACCGTAATTGAAAAAATTACTGGTTTTGAACCCAAGGAAATCTTTCCACGCGATCAGTTAGAGCTTCCGAAACACTTGCCTCTCGCGGATCCAAATTTTCATATACCGCGTTCTGTCGATATATTGATTGGCGCGGGTACCACAGTCTCTTTATCACAATCCGGTCAAATAAAAATTAATCCGACACAAGGCGATTTCTTATTACAAAAAACTCATTTAGGCTGGGTAGTCATTGGGGGTCGGAAGCGAATAAAAAGGCACGAATTGATTCGTGTTATTTAACCAATTTACAACAAACTTTAGAAAAATTTTCGGAGATCGAAGATCAAGAAGTACGTTGTTAGATTGTCATTTCGATACGACGATTTCGATCTAGGTGAGTCTCGTTCGCAGGCACTTCGTCGATTCCATTCTTTGCAGCGGAAGTTACAGGCCAATCCAGAGTTGAAACTGGAGTATCATAAGGTCATGCAGGAATATCTTGATCTGGGACATATGTCTCTCGTTTCTGACGAATCTCTTCCGGGGTATTACATTCGACATCATGCAGTAATTAAAAATTCCAGTACTACTACGAAATTGCGGGTTGTTTTCGATGCTTCGGCTAAAACTAGCAATGATTCATCGCTCAACAAGGTACTTATGGTTGGAACTACTATCCAGGACAAACTATTTGAACATCTATTGCGTTTCCGTACTCATGTATTTGTCATAACAGCAGACATCAAGAAGACGTACTGGCAGATTTGGATTGCCCCTGAAGACTGGCGATACCACCACATTTTCTGGTACAACGATGGGCGTATATCGGTATTCAATTTAAACACTGTGACTTTTGGCGTCAGTTCGTCTCCATTCTTAGCCATTCGTACTATTCAATAACTCGCACGCAAGGAAGCAAACACTTTTCCACTGACCAGTTCAATTGTTCAGCAAGATCTGTACGTCGATGATCTTCTGACTGGAGCAGATTCTTTGGATGAAGTCCTACGTTTACGCGACGAGATCATTAATTTATTGAGGTTAGGTGGGTTTAATATTCGTCAGTGGGCGTCCAACCACAGTCATGCATTAGATATCGTTGCCAACAAAACTTTCCAGTCTGAATCTGGTATACCGCAGGAAGCTGTCTCTAAAACATTGGGAATAGCTTGGAACTCTCGGTCAGAAAATCTCGTCTACACTTCCAAACTGATTGCTCTCAAGAAAAAATTCACGAAACGTCTCATTCTTTCTGAAATCGCTAAGATTTTCGATCCATTAGGTTTGCTGGGTCCAATTGTTTTCGCAGCTAAAGGAATCATGCAAGATTGTTGGCGTCTAAAAATTGGTTGGGATGAATCCGTGTCCCAAGAATTGGCAGCTAAATGGTTATCCTTTGCAGAACAATTAACAAACATGCCAGCAATTGACATCAATCGTCGTCTCATCATCAGTCAGCCGATTGGAATCGAAATCCACTGGTTCTGCGATGCTAGTAAACTGGGGTATGGAGCTTGTATCTATATCCGTTCTACCAATAGCTCGAATCAAGTTTGGGTCCGCTTAGCTTGTTCGAAGTCACGAGTCACACCACTCAAGGAAGCTACGATTCCTAAACTTGAACTCTGTGAGGCTCTTACACTCGCTAGATTATATCACGACTTTCGGTCAACTCTTGGAGTTTCTATTTCGCGTTCAGTTCTTTGGTCGGATTCAACAATCGCTCTCGCTTGGATTAAAAAATCTCCAGTCGTGTTGAAGGTATTCGAATCGAATCGAGTGAAAGAAATTCAAAAACTCACCGCTGATGTCGAATGGCGGTATGTAGGAACAAAAACTAATCCTGCCGATGCTTTATCTCGCGGACAATATCCACGAGAATTCCAAACCAATTCAAATTGGTTCCATGGCCCGCCTTGGTTATCTCAACCTTCTAACGTTTGGCCCACTAACCCTACTTTCGAAGTTCATGGTCTACCAGAAATCCCGGAACCACAGTGTCTTCTTATTCAATCTGAAACATCCGTCGTTTTTGATCGCTTCTCGTCTTATTCTAAACTTCTTGATGTCATTTCACTTTGTCTACGATGGCGGCGTTCTAACACGTTTAAGACCACACGTGTGTCTGTCGCTGGACGTCATCAAACTGAAATTCGCATTTTACGTCAGATTCAACAGGTACAGTTCGGGTCTGAAATCAACAACTTGAAGAAATCCAAACCAGTCAAGAGTGCCAAATTGGAGGCTTTCGATCCATATATTGACGACAACGGTTTACTTCGAGTTGGTGGTCGATTAGAAAATTCTGCTTTGACTCGCTCCCAGAAACATCCTATTCTTTTGCCTAATTGTAATTAATATTTTGTATTGAGAATTCATATTAACATTTAAGGACAATAATACAAATAATATCGGGTAATTAACATTTGTTCACGTCTCTTGACAGTCATTTCCATCAAATAAATCGCATATATCGATTTAATTTCATTCACAGCAACGACCTAGTCGCCATCAATCTATCAATCTCAATTAATTAGATTTAAATTCGAATTACATTCAAATCCACGGCTAGTCGTATCGTACAGCCTTTTTAATCAACACAAGATCTAATATAATTTAATCGAATCTCACGATATCAATATCTCGACGATTCACATCGTCATCTACCTGATCGATCGGGAAAAAATCGCTTCTACGCATTCAACAACAACCTAGCTATCCACAAGTAAATAGTTAGAATTTCATTCTATTCGTATACAGACGTGTATATCATTTCGCAATCAGAACCAGTGATCACTATCAACTCTATCTCTATCGAATAATTATTCGTTCAATCGTACGAACTACAGCCTAGCTACCCACCAAGAGGTAGTTAGAGTTTTTCTTTCATCTCATATACAGACGTGTATATCATTTTTAAGCGCAGTATACAGACGTGTATATTTTTTTACAACGTTCTAATTCAGTCTCGAGCAAGTACGACGATCCAGCGTCGCGTTCTTATAACTCTATACGTTCACACGTATAGCTACAATTTTACGCATCCACACATACACACACATACACCCATACATTCAATATCATGTGTCTATTGTTCAACGAGTTACTGTCATTATCGTTCTTTAAATATTATTACATTTTCTCATTGTAATTGTCTTCAAAGGGTTTTAAGCCGTAGTGCTTTCCTTTTTTTTTGGGTCAAATATATTCTTCATTTGTCATACCCAAACCACGACCATCATTGCAGTGTACCTATTTTATCTCCTCCATCCTCATAATAACTTAATTGATTTTAGATAATTAATTCAATTTAATTTACCGGTAAATTTAGATAATTAAAATACAAATCATAATAACTAACAATTTCACGCTAACAATACTATCTTTTCATCCACGATCACGTACGTGGCTTGACGCAGTGGATAGTAGCAAGGACTTCAAATCGAAAGGACAAATTAGTCTGTCTCAGTAATGCCTCCATCCATTAGATCAATGTGTAAGATGTAATTGCAATTTTTTTTCCAAAATCTAATATTTTTTTCGAAAAATTAATGGTGACCGTAGAATTTTATGAAATTTCATGAAATTTTGTAAAATTTTATAAATTTCCATAAAATTTTATCAGGACATTTTTAGCATAAAATTTTATAAAACTTTATGAAAATTTCATAAAATTTCACGAATTTCGATAAAATTTCATCGGGCCATTTCCAGCATAGAATTTCATCAAATTTCATTAGTGAAATTTTATATAATTTTATAAAATTTCATGAAAAAATTTTTTCCCGGGTGGCGAAAAAATCGTTAGCAGTTAGCGAAAATATCTCTTCCAGCTAGCGATTTTTCATCGCTGCTAGCGAAAAAATCGCTAACTGTTAGCGAAATAATCGCTTGCAGCTAACGATTATTTTTTTCAGTGTAGTACAATTTTTAAACTGGATCGCATAGTAGTAAACATCATTTAAATTATTTAATAAACAATCTGAATTGTTGTATCTACAAGCTATGTAGTAAAATCTACAATTATTTCTGATAATCAGAAATTATAACTTTTATTAACTTAACTAGTTATAACTTACGGGAAAAAAGTTCATGTTTGACCATTTATGATCATATATGAACATTCATACAAGGTCATACATGATGATATATGAAAATTGTCCATGTCTGATCATGTATGATTAGATATGATCGTATATGATTAGATACGATCATATACGATTTACATATAGATTCGACAAAAATAATTTAAACTAAACAAATAAGGTGTTAATTTTATTGTTCATTATTATTCATTGAAATTTATTTATATATAGATATTGTTCAATAATTATTAATTTTTCTATCGATGAAAAAATATTCGCTATTTTTCTGGGATTCGAACTTCGATCCTTCTGTGTGTCAGCTGAAGCTTGTACCACTCTGCCAAACAATGGACTTGATAGTCGGGACTATTCAATATTTTTATCTATTTACCTTAGAAATCTCAACAATCATTACGTTTATATTGATATTTTACATGATATTTGAGAAGTATAAGTTTTCTTATGCGAAATAAAAAGATTTTTTTCATTTTCAACTAATTGAATAAAAAAATTTAAACTTAAGGTTTCATTTTCTTACTTCCCGCTAAGAAAATTGAAAATTTTCAAAATTAAAGAAAATTATTCGTTTCGGTCAGATTTTCAAAAATCGAGCTTCCAACAGATTTCGACGTTTTGAGATACTAGGAAACTATTCTGTCTAATTTCAAGATGATGTATGTATGTACCTATGTATATACGTACGTATGTAAATATTCTATGACTTTTTAATATATCAACCGATTTAGATCCCTGAGGTGAAATTGGAGGGGTTTGTTAATTCGTGAAATCGGATCATGTTTTTAAGAGATATTGTTGTCGAAGAAAATTCAAAAAAAAATTTTTTTTTTTTCAAATCAAGACAAAATCATTCAACGTAACGTAAACACAAGAACTCAGTTTTTCTACTGTTGTAGATACGTGGTATTGCAAACTATACTTACAGCGGTATTGCACCATCACTCAGGATATGTTTATATATGATGCTTAGATGAATTGAGCATAAAAATTTAAACTTCATGTATATGATGTATATGATCATGTATGATGATATATTCACACATTGATTTTATTTCCACTCACAAGTAGAAAAATTTTCATGTCTCTTCATATACGTTCATATCCGACCATATCTAATCTTACATGAGTTGAAAATTATACAAAAAAATTTTTTGTTTTATTATATATTTTCATACCTGACCATATCTGAATTTATATGCGTTAAACATCGTGTAAAGAATTTTCATGTCCCTTCATACCTGACTCTATCTGATTTTATAATAGTTAAACAACGTGGAAGAAATTTAATGTATTATCATATATATTCATTCCTGACCGTATCTGATCTTACACGAGTTAAACATCATGTAAAATTTTTTTATGTTCCTTCATATATGAACATATATGATCATACATGAACATATATAATCTTATATGGATAGTACATCGATTAAATTTTTTTAGATTTTTTCATATCTGTTCATATATGTCCATATATGATCATGTATGATCTTGTATGGTCTGTATATCGGTTCAAAACTTCTGATGTATCTTCATATATGATCATATATGATCATACGTGACCATATATGATCTGATATGATTTGTGTATAAGTTACAAGAAATTTCTTTGCTTATATATATGGTCATATATGAACATTAATGACTCATACAAAAACATATATGAATCATATATAACGATATATGAATCATATATACCCGAGAAAAAATTTTTTCTTGAAATTTAATAAAATTTAATAAAGTTTTATAAAATTTGATAAAATTTCACGAAATTTTGACAAATTCAATGAAATTATACTAATGAAATTTAATAAAAATTTTATAGTTTTATGAACTTCTATATAATTTTATAAAACTTTATAAAGTTTTTATAATTGTTATTGAGATCCCAAGAATTATTTGGTATGAAATTTAATATATTTTTGTGAAATTTTACAAAGTTTTACAAAAGTTTATAAAATTTGAAAAAAACTTAGGAAATTTTATCAGAAACCATAAGATAATTCTACATAATTTCATAAAATTTTGCAAGATTTCATATAATTTTGTAAAACTTAATAAAGTTTTGCATAATTTCATAAATTTTTGTAAAACTTCATAGATTTATAAAATTTATAAAATTTTACACAATTGTTATAAAGATTCCAAGGACTTAGTGGTATAAAATTTTATATATTTTTAAAAAATTTCATGAAATTATATAAAGTCTTATAAAATTCTATAAAACTTCGTGTAATTTTACATAATTGAAGTTTTGGCCTTACACGGAATGTTACAAAATTCCATGAAATTTCATTAGATTTAGTGAAATTTTATAAAAATTATTTCTTGGTTTCCAATTAATTTTTAAAAATGTTTTTACAATTTCATAGTTCAATAAAACTACATAATTCCATGAAATTTCATGTAATTTCAAGAAATTATAAAAATTAAAAAAGGCTATTCGACAGCCGGAATGGAAGGTAGATTTTTCAATTTATCGATATAAAAAAATAGTTTTATACATACATATCTTGTTAGTGTATAAATACATGTTAGTGTATAGTCATATTATGATATTATACTCGTTAGCTAAAAGTGAGGGTAAAAAAGGGCAACGATTATTTTTGATAGAGAACTTCAGATAGTTTATTTAACATAACTTTATATAGGTAATGTACCGAACTAACCTTCACATGAATAAAGTATTGAAAATTTGATTAGTATGAGATCATAATTGTAATCGCTGTTACCATGACAAGCCCAGTTATAATTATAGGACGTACAGATACGATTGAAACATCATAAATAATAAAAGTAATAGTTTAAAAATATGAAATAGCTGTAAAATTTACAAGTTATTTGTTCACGATAAAATACACGTGACAAAATTGTATTAAAATGGGACAAGCTTAAGTTATGTGGGATGGAAACCATATTTTCAACATTTTTCGATTTCATTAAAAATTTCAAGGCAATCAAATTAAAGATTATTAGACAAGCTTTCAGATACTTTATACGCAAATTGTCTATGAATATTAGTTTTGAAGTTATATAAGCTTTAGCAGTGATTAAGAACTGATTTTTACGAAAAATCATAAAAATTTTAAACAGCCATAATTTCAAAACTATTTAAACGATTCAGCTCATCTTCGAACTTGATCAAGATAATCGCCTATAGAATGAGCGTGAAAAATTTCAGTAAGATCTGATAAGAACTGTGGGTGCTATCGTCATGACAAGACCAGTGATAATCATAGGGAGTAGAGCTACATATGATACATTATACGTAATAAAAGAAATACTTAAAAATATAAAATAGCAGTGAAATTTACAGGTTATTTTGTGCACAATAAAATGCAATTGACGAAACTGGATTATAATGGGACAAGCATGAGTTCTGTGGAATGAAAACCATATTTTCAACATTTTTTGATTCCATTAAAATTTTCAAGGCTATTGAATTATTGAAAAAATGGTCAAAATATAAAGTTTGAGGTCATAAATTGAAGCTTATTAGTCAAACTTTAAAATACTTTTTGCAGACATTATCTATGAGTTGTAGTTTTAAAGTTATATAAACCTGAAAGTGATTAAAAATTGATTTTTTCGAAACATCATTGAAATTTCAAACAGCCATAACTACTAAACTAATCGACCGATATAGCCCATCTTCGAACTTAACCGTGGTAATCACACATAGAATAAGTGCGGAAAATTTCATTAAGAACGGATAAGAACTGTAGACGCAATCGTGTCTTCAAAAGTCGGTTCTATCCCATATATATATATATATATATATATATATATATATATATATATATATATATATATATACATACATATATAAATTTTTTAACGAATGGTATTTTTGAACTCTACTCAACTAATTATGATAGTTTATGATGAAATTCCTTGAAAAATCGACCATGACGACAAATACAATAGTTAGATTTTTAAAAAAGTTTACCTAAAAAAAAAATTTTTACAACACTCCTTCGGATCTTGGTAGTAAATATGTAAAATTTTGATGATATTTTAGATAATTCTATGCAATTTTTTACAAAATTATAAGATTTTATAAAATTTCAACAATATTTATGAAAGTTCATACCAATAACTCCTTAGAATTTTGATAACAATTATGTAAAACTTTATGAATTTTTCTGAAATTTTGTCTCCTTTTACAAAATTTTATGAAATTTCAGAAAAACACAAAATTTTACAAAATTTTATAAAATTTCATAAAATATTATGAAAATTATCTTATAGTTTCCATAAACAATGTCATGAAATTTTTTTAAATTTTATAAATTCTTATAAAATTTTATATATTTTTTCAGATTTTATAAAATTTTAATAGTACAATTTTATAAAATTTCAGGAAAATATTTTTTCCCGTGTTATTATATCGCGTTACAGATGCCATAAGGGCGTACGGATGCAAAATTTACCGCAGACAAGCCATAAGGGCATATACAAATTTTTTTTTCGGTAATTGACGTAATTATTTTCTGTGAGTATAATAGAGACGAAAAAAATTTAGTTTCCGGAACCATCGTGATTGTGACCTAAAAGTATAAGAATGATAAAATACGTTCGAATTTTTTTCGTTAGTTGAATAAAAATTTTAATTTTGAAAAATAAAAAAAAATTTTTTTAACTAAAAAAAACGGAATGTTAAAAAAATTTTTTTTTGTTATTATTAACTTTTAGAACATAATTACGTCAATTTCTGAAAAATAATATTTTTATACACCCTCATGGCTCCTGGTACCAACGCCGGAAGCCATAAAGGCGTATAAAAAAATTTGATTTTTGGAAACAAATTTTTTTGTCATTGTTATATTTACGAAATATAATTACGACAATTCGTGAAAAAAAAAAAAAAATTAATACACCCTTATGGCATCTGTAACGCGGTATGTTATATATTTCATTATAAAATTATCAGTTCCGTCAAAATTAGGGTAAGAGTACCAGTACCCAGCCCTAAACCAGTAGCCAGCCACCTCATGTTAAATTATATCTATATATATTTTGAGCCAATGTTAAAGCATAGGCCCGGCTGGCTACTGGCTAGGGGCTGGGTACTGGTGCTCTTACCCTATATCAAATTTGATAAAATCTTATAAAATTATATCAAATTTCGTATGAAAGTTTAAGACTCCCTATCTTGATTGATATACTATCTATTCATTCGCGATCACGTACGTGGCGTGGCGCAGTGGATAGCAGCAAGGACTTCAAATCGAAAGGACGTAGGTTCGAGCCCAGCAGTCACCAGGATTTTTTCGTCAACAAAAAATATAATTAGTCTGTCTCAGTAATGCCTTCATCCATTAGATAGATGTGTAAGATCTAATTGCAATTTTTTTTTCAAAATCTAATATTTTTTTCGAAAAATGAATGGTGACTGTAGAATTTTATAAAATTTTGTAAAATTTTCATAAAATTTCATCAGGCCATTTTCAGCATAAAATTTTATAAAACTATGAATTTTTAAAAAATTTTATGAAATTTCATAAATTTTCATGAATTTTGAAGAAATTTTATCAGGCCATTTTCAGCATAAAATTTCATGAAATTTCATTAGTGCATGCGCACGCGTGCACGCACACTTACGCATACCCATCCGCACAGTATCAGTTACTATTATCGATTCTAACAATTATAATTTTCAATAGTTACAATTAGCATCTTTCATAGTAATCGTCACCACCCCTGAAAAAAAGAAAAATGATTTGGAACAATTCAAAATAATTTGAAATGATTTAAAATAATTCGAATCGACTAATATATAGATGTACACTTAACATGAAGCAAATCATTTTTCTTAATCAGGGACTATCAATTCTTACTGCTATAATTTTCAATGGTAAAACTAATTATTATTACCACTGAAAAATTCTACTATTATTTCAGATAG
This sequence comes from Microplitis deprimator, assembly GCA_964016945.1. NCBI lineage: Eukaryota > Metazoa > Arthropoda > Insecta > Hymenoptera > Braconidae > Microplitis > Microplitis deprimator. Next base: position 13,510,431 of record OZ024708.1, on the reverse strand, counting down.
TCAAAATTAAAAATTTTGTATTGTAGATAGCATAAATAAATTCTCTCCGTGAAGATGTCCTCATAGTACTAAACTTTATGGGTAATTTTTTTTCAAAAATTCTCTGCGTTTTATTTAGTGCTTTACCCTATTGACTGTTGAACAAAGTAATTATTAATACGCACGAAAATTTATGAAATTTACAATTGATGGGCTCGATAAAAATAATATTTTAAAATTGAATAAAAAAAACTTATTTTCATTTCAAGTTATGACTTTTCAAACAACAATCAGCTCCAAAGATAATATTTTTTAAAATTAATTGACACATAGGCAGAAGAAAAAAGGCCATACGGCAGCCGAAATGGAAGTAGATATCTTATTATTTGATTATTTCAAACTTTCAAATAAACATTAAGAACAAAATAAATTTTTTTTTTGACATTCTCTAAAATTCTCAAGGTTATGGAACAAAAAAATCGGTCTGTCAGTTGACCCTGCGGGCCAGCCTTGAAGTTTCCCGCCGTTTTCGAGCTCCTTGAGCTCGAGAAATTGTTGTGGATACATTTTCGAGCTCTTCGAGCTCGAAAATACTTTTGTTTGCCTTTGTTTTCGAAAAAAAACTTTTTTTACCATTTTTTCTCAAACGATATCTCTCGAAATAATAGCGATTGAGATGCTTAAGGTGGCAATCGACGCGTTTTATTGAGTTCTACAACTGATCAGACTTTGAAATTCATTTATCAAATCGTTTCTGAGAAATTTCAAAAATACTAAAGAAAATTTTTTTTTTAATTCTTTCGACAACGGTATCTCTTGAAAGAATTAACCGATTTTGATAGTTGAGGTGGCATTCGACGCGGTTTATGAAGCTTCAGAGCCCAGTTGATTTTTGAATCAAACCATCGAGCCTGTAAAAAGTTATCCGAAAAAAACATTTTTTAAAAAAGTTTATTTTTGGAATTTCTCCGAACGAGCCCTACCGATCAAGCTCAATTTTTTTTTCAGCTTCGAAATATTGACAAACCGCGTCGAATGACGACTTGACGATCAAAATCGGTTCACCCGTTCAAAAGTTATAGATATTCACAAACGTAGTACGTACGTACATACATACATACATACACTCGGACATCATCTTGAATTTAGTCAGAATAGCTTCCTAGAACCTCAAAACGTCGACATCTATTGGAATTTCGATTTTCACAAATCGGGGTGGAACCAATAACTTCCCGTATTTTTGAAAATTTGCAATTTTCTTAGCGGGAAGTTAAAAAAACTGCCAGAAAATTCACTGTTAAAAGCAAAGAATTTAAGAATTCAGATCAGAAAATTAAAATCATTATCGGAATGGTAAGTTGAATAACGAAAATTGAAGTTAAAGAGAATCGAATTATCTAAGAAAAAGTATTCTGTGCTTTTTACTATAGGATTAATAGTTAATACAAAATTAAAGAAAATAATTTGAGGTGAAATTTCAATTATGATAGATTTAAGGGTCATACCTGAAATCAGTCATGAACACTGTCAATAAAACAAAATTGAATTTACACACTTGAAAGGAGATATTAAGATTCTATGAGCGTTACACAGCAATAATATGAATTTAATAGTTTCATAAATTTACTAATGAATACAGTATTAGGATTCTATGGAATCTATTGAAAGTAGGAGAACCAATGCAATAGCAAAATTTCATTTAATGAGTGGTAAGATAATAAATTTCATTGGTCTAGACACAGGTATAGGCATGAAAATTAAAGCTTATTTAAAGAGCTTTCAGATGAATTTTATAGAAAATCGATAAATTATAACATTCAAAAAATATCGAAGCAATAGTAAGTAAAAATATGAATTTTTGACATTTTGAAAATTTTTGAATGCTATAACTTCTAAACTAATCCATCAATTGAGCTCATTTTCGAATTCGATCAAGGTTTTCATCCACAGAATACGCATACAAAGTTACGAAGCGATTGGTTCAAAACTGTGGTGATAATCAAAGTGACAACCTGCATAACATTAGTTTTTATAATATTTTGTAAATTTTTAAAACCATTTATCTATTAGAAAAAGTGGTCAAATCATTTAGCTGCGCAGTAAAAATTTGGAGGCAATCGAGCAAGCTTTCAGATAGGACAAACGAAAATAAGCTATCTCTTTCCGTTTAGAAGTTACATCCAGTTAAAGCGGCAAACAAATTTTCAATTAACCATAACTTCTAAACTTATTGGCCGAATTGGCTCATCTTCGAACACATCCAAGGTCATCGTAGAATTGTGGACGCTATCGTTGGAGAACGGCGCGTTATATCGTATATATATAAATATATATATAAAATTTTGAACCAAATGTATTTTGTGACTCAGCTCGTTGAGCTGAGTTGAGAGGTAGCAAAATTTGTCAGAAATTCAATTATGAAGACAAATACAACAGTTAAGTTTCTATAAAATCTATTAGGAGTACAAATAAGTTTTCGCCGTTTTATTGTAGATGGCGCGGCACGGAGTTTCGGTTAGCTTTCGCAGATGATAACCGGCTTAAAAAATAGTTTGGACATTCAAGAACAACATAACCTATTAATATCATTGATTTTATATTGGTAAAATATAACTTTTATAAGTTGAAAATGTCAAAATTTGAGCCAAGTAAGCGTCATTTGCGGGAAATATTAGTTTACTTCTTTAATTTAAAGAAATCTGCTGCTGAGGCACATCAATTGCTCGTAGAAGCATATGATGAGGGTGCTTTGAGTGAGAAAACGTGTCGAGAGTGGTTTCAAAAGTTTAAAAACGGTGATTTCGACGTAGAAGACAAAGATCGCAGTGGAAGGCCAAAAATTTACGAGGATGCAGAATTGGAGGAATTATTGGAGGAAGATTCATCTCAAACACGAAAAGAACTTGCTCTAACATTAGACGTAACTCAGCAAGCAGTCTCACATCGTTTAAAATCATTAGGAATGATTCATAAATAAGGAAATTGGGTTCCGTACGAATTAAAGCCGAGAGATATTGAACGCCGATTATGCTTAAGTGAAATGCTGCTAGCTAGACATAAAAAAAAAGGTTTTTTACATCGTATCATAACTGGTGATGAGAAGTGGATACATTATGACAATCCAAAAAGAAGGAAATCATTTTCAACATTTTTGATTTCATTAAAAAGTTCAAGGGTATCAAATTATTGGAAGAAATAGTCAAAACATAAAGCTTAAGGTCATTAATGCGAGATTATCATTTGTGTCGCAATTGCCTTGGCGATCACAGCTTTGAGAACTGCAAAACCAAGGATCGTCGCAAGTGCAAAGAACGCAACGAACCTCATCATTCAATGCTTCATTACTCGCGTCTCATGAGGTTGACTAAGAAGCCACCTCCAGTAGCGGCTGAAACACCTCAGATCTCATCACCACCTGCATCTCAACAAGAATCTCAGCCTCAACCAGCTCAACAATAACAATTTTATCATTCTCAAGCAGCAGCTTTCGTCTCATCTTCCATCAGCCGTGCTCCAGATCACAAATCAGTGACATCTCGACCGACAGTGCTGTTGGCAACCGCATATGCTCTCATCTCTCATCATTCAGGCTCGTCTCATCGTCTCAGAGTTCTCATTGATCCTGGATCAGAGCTTACTCTGATTTCTCAGGCTGCTGTTCGCACTTGCAGTCTCATCTCTCAGCCTTGCAATATACCATTACAAGGAGTTGGCAACATATCATCAGGAAAAACATCAGGCATGGTCTCATTTACACTGCATTCTACCATCTCATCCGAACAAGCATCTCTCAACGCACACATTCTCAAGAACATCACAGCGCAGATTCCATCAATCTCACCAATGCTTTGGTCTCATATTCAAGATCTTGAACTCGCCGACCCAGACTTCTACAACTCTGGCAAAATTGACCTTCTCATCGGCGCAGATTTCTACGGTCATATCATACGACCAGGTCTCAGATCAGGAAGTTCATCAGAACCGATTGCAATGAAACCATACTCGGTTGGACTATCCTGGGTCCTGTTCATCAACAATCTCATCATTTACCTAGCTTGTCTCATCATCTCATCTCAAATTCTCAACTGCACGACTCTCTCACAAAGTTCTGGGAACTTGAAGAAGTTCCAGAGTCCTGCAATGAAACTCTCACCGTCGAGGAAGCTGAATGTGAAGCTCACTTCCTAGCAACGCATTCTCGGGACGCATCAGGACGATACATCGTCCGTTTACCATTCAAATCGTCATCTCATAAGCTAGGTAAATCTCGGCATATTGCACAACGCTGTCTCAATCGTCTCATCAAGCGACTTTCGCAGGACTCTGAACTGCAGAGTCAATACAACGCATTTCTTACCGAGTATGAAGCACTCGGACACATGCAGCGAGTCTCATCATCATCACCTGAACCATCTCGAGTATATTATTTACCTCATCATGGCGTCGTTCCTGCAGACAGCGAAACGACCAAGTTGAGAGTCGTCTTCAACGGTTCAAGCAAAACATCATCATCCAGCTCTCTCAATGACCATCTGCATATCGGCCCAAGTTTGCAATCAAAGATCTGTGATGTGCTTTTATATCTCAGAAGTCACAGATACATCTTTTTGACGGACATCGTGAAGATGTTTCGTCAAATTCTCATTCACCCTGATGACAGGGATTATCAGCGCATTCTCTGGACTGAGAATGGTCTCACCGTGGCTCATCAACTCAACACTGTCACGTATGGCACTCGACCAGCACCATATCTCGCTGGCCGAGCTCTCAAACAACTTCTCATCGATGAAGGGTCTCAATATCCACTAGCAGTGGAACCTTTTCAGAAAGGTAGCTACGTCGACGACATCGGCGGTGGTGCTGACAATCTCAGCGATCTCAACGACATTGCAAATCATGTCGAAGCACTCTGCAAATCAGGTTGCTTTCCATTAGCTGAATGGAAGAGCAATCATCTTGGGTTTAGCAAAATCGAGTCATTACTCAGTCCAGAAGATTCTCATTCATTCTCAGATACTCTCTCGAAAATCTTGGGCCTCTCATGGAACTGTCAAGAAGATGTTCTCACCTTTACTGGCAAAACTTCTCAAACTCTCAGCATAACCAAGCGTACCATCACCTCAGAGGCTGCCCAATTATTTGACCCTCTAGGTTTAATCTCACCAGTAATCGTCAAAGCAAAAATTCTCATCCAGGACCTTTGGCTACTGGGGTCGACTAAGACGACGCACTCTCACCAGAAATAGTTCACCGATGGAAGACGTTTCACGATGAACTACCTCAACTTTCTCAGCTCAGAATTCCTCGATGGATCAATCTCATCCCAAAATCATCAAGCATCGAGATTCATGGGTTTTCTGACGCATCTCAGGCTGCAATGTCTGCAGTACTATATCTCAGAGTCTGTCAACCTTGCGAACAGACTCTTATTTCTCTCATATGCTCAAAAACCAAGGTCTCACCTCTCAAACGTCTCACAATTCCTCGACTTGAACTCTCAGCTGCCTTATTGCTCTCAAAACTTGCATCTCATGTCTCATCAACGCTTCAACTATCTCATGTTCTGACCTATCTTTGGACTGATTCATCCACAACACTAGCTTGGGTGTCCAGTGAACCTACCAAGTGGAAGGAATTCGTAAAAAATCGCGTTGGAGCGATTCAGCAGCATTCTCCAGATGCACAATGGAGATACATCTCAGGGAAGCAGAATCCTGCTGATTGTGCTTCCAGGGGTCTCACAGCGTCTCAACTCATCAATCATCAGCTATGGTGGTCAGGACCCAGCTGGCTAGCTGATCCACCCACCCAATGGCCATCTCATCAATTTCTCAGTTCATCATTAGATGAAACAGAGCAAGTAAGCTCAGAAATGCGACAGAGCAAGTAAGCTCACATTTCTACTACGTCGCACAGCAACAGTGTTTCGAGCAATCTCATGTTTCAAGAAAATACCTTGTTCAAAAATCAGCATCTCACCTCTCACGCCTGCTGAACTTCAAGCAGCTTTAATCCATTGGATTAAAGCTACTCAGCAAGAATATTACTCATCAGAAATCGCATCACTATCTCAAGGCACAGCTCTCAGAAAATCTCATTGCTTCACCAGACTAACTGCATTCATCGATCAAACTGGCATCATCAGAGTCGGTGGACGGCTGCAGAATTCACCACTGGATTCTGACAGCAAGCATCCAGCGATCCTTCCAAAGGATTGTACACTCTCACGTCTCATCATCGCAGATTCTCATCTTCGCACAATACATGGAGGTACCCAACTCACATTATCTCATGTTCGAAAGAAGTGTTGGATAATTGGTGGACGATCACCAATTAAAAACTTTATTCATCGCTGTCTCACCTGCGTGCGCATGCGGGGAGTCAGATCTCAGCAACTCATGGGTCAACTTCCATCTCATCGGGTCTCACCTTCTCTCGTCTTCGAGAACACTGGAGTCGACTACGCAGGCTCAGTGTCTCTGAAGTTCTTTCAAGGACGCGATACCAGATGCTACAAAGGCTGGATCGCTGTCTTTGTCTGTCTCTCAACATCGGCCGTTCATCTGGAGGTTGTCACTGACTACTCCAGTGAAGGTTTTCTCAAGGCATTCCGTCGTTTCACTAGTCGACGGGGAATTTGCCGCACACTTCGAAGTGATTGTGAAACAAACTTCAAGGGTGCTGATCTCATTCTCAAGCAACTTCTCACCGGCGCTCTCAAGGAATCATCTCATCTACAGCAGCATCTCGCCAATGACGGAACCCAGTGGTCATTTAATCCACCTGGGGCTCCTCATATGGGCGGAAAATGGGAAGCTGCAGTAAAATCAATCAAATATCATCTTCAGAGAACTATTGCTGATACACTTCTCACCTATGAAGATTTCTCAACCTTTCTCATTCAAGTCGAAGCAATTCTCAATTCTCGCCCTCTCAGCGCACTCTCAGAGGATCCGGACGATCTCACTGCTCTCACACCCGGACATTTCATCCGTGGTGCCGCTATCAACACAATACCGGAACCTAATCTCACTTCAATCTCATCATCAAGGCTCTCTCATCTGCAGCACATTCAAGAACGCTTGCAGCATTTCTGGGATCGATGGTCAACAGAATGCTTGCAATCTCATCAATCGATCTCAAAATGGAATACATCTCATCACAACAAAACAGTTGGATCACTTGTATTGCTCTCAGACGAGCGATACCCGCCAACAAAATGGCCGCTCGCTCGTGTGGTTCAATTGCATCCTGGTGCAGATGGTCTAACCAGAGTTGTCACTCTAAAGACAGTCTCATCGGTTCTCAAGCGCCTGATCAACAAACTCGTGCTGCTACCAATCTCATCAGCTGCGGAAGATTCTCATAGATCATCTAACTTCTCCAACCAGTAGGAGAAGGCGGAGAGAATGTTCAAATCTCCCGCGCTCTCATCATTATTCTCACGGCGGATGAGTGATCGATACTGTAGTCTATACTACAGTCGATCACCTATCAATAATAGGCGGCTCCGCTAGTCGCATTCTCACCGCATAGTGGGGATGAAGAAGACGGAAGTTCGCGCTCTCTTGCACTATCAACGCTCTCACTTACTCTCATATTGCAAAGTATTCTCATGGCGGACGCCTCGTGCTTTTCATCATCTCATTGTTCTTTATAAATCAAGTGCTTTCTCATTATTGTAATTTGTGCATTTATCTCAGAATAATTAACAGTAATTATTTATTGGATTATTTTCATCTCATAATTAATCTCAGTGCGTTATTTAATTGAACTTGTCCCATCGCGTGTGTCGAAATTGTTACCGCCAAGTAGCCATCTTGGCCACGTGTTGCATTCTCATAAAATTGCATTCAATTAATTAAATAAACTGTTTTTAGCAATAAATCTCATCATAAAATAATTCTCACAAACTGTAAATACTGTAAATAAATTGATATATTTATTTTTGCTTAAATTCTCAAGTGTTAAATAAAATTATTCACTAACCGCCAATTCACACATACCAGATCCTCTCATCCTTTAATAATTATTATTAATTATTTATACAGTCATTATTTTGAACCCAAAAAACGTGTTTTTTGATTTTTTAGATTACAGATTATTTTGCATAATTTAAAAAATTTCATCAATTAAAAATTAAATTTTATGTTTTCAATATTTTTAATGAACAAATTTGCCCCAGACAAAGAGAATCAGCCAGAAAATATGAAAAAATCATTTTTTCAGAATTTTCGGCTGGTTCATTTTGCCCCAGGTGTCATGCGTAGGACTAAAAATGCGCCAATATATCGAATTTATAGTAATTACACGAAAAAAAGAAATTTTTTTTTGATCAAAATTTCAGGGGGGCCTCCTTGCTCCAGTCTCTCATATAATGAGAACAATAAAATAACCAACGTCATGAACCTTAAATCATAAACTTCCAAATAATTTGAAAATTCACGAATTATTCGATAATTTACGAATTATTCGAGAATTTACGAATTATTCGATTCGAATTTCGAATCAAAGAATTCCCTCAAAAATAGCAATAATTGTTTTATTTTCACGTTGGGATTTCCTACTTAGGCCTCACTTAGGACCCAGTTGAGAAATAATGACCATAAATTATTTTATTTTTGTTTGGGATTTCCCGATTAGGTTCTGTTTGGGCCCTCATAAGGATTTCCCTACGGGGAATGCCCCATTGGGACCCAATGAGGTCCAGATACTGGACCTCATAACATGTTATTCGTACTATATAAAAATATATTTGTTAAAACGCAAGATTTCAAGAAAAAAATGAGTTTAATTTTTTTTGAATTGTTCCACTACTTCAAAAAATTCAAAAAAATTCCTAAGTATAGAAGAGTATAAAAGACATTTTTAGACGAATTTTGGTGAGTGACGTATTTCAAAAAGGCTAAAAAAAAAAAAGATTATAATTTTCTTTTCTCCGTTAAAAATCGGCTTTCCGTTTAAGAATTATGATCATATGATTTTTTCATGTGTTGGACTCGTAAGAATAAGGAAAAAATCATCATTGATTAATTCCGAATTTTACTATAAAAATAAGAATAATTTCGAAAAAACAAGTTTTTTTTAAATTCTCGAATACCGTTTGAGTTAAAGAGCTAAAAATTGAGGTGAATTATTTTCATTCGACATCTAATCGGCCCCCTAAGTGTGCGTCAAAAAAGCCATGGGGGCAGAATTCTCATATTAGTCCGGCTATACCCTTTAAAATTTTTTTACTTGTTCAATTTTAGCCATGTTCCGATATTGCACTGCGAGCACTGTTCAGTGCTCTTAATGCATGTCGGAGATCACACCTTACAGTGGTCACAGTGTATATCGGAACATAGTCTTAATGTAGAGGGTGAATAAACATTGAAAAATAGCAGTTCTCTTATCAATTGACGGTTGAAGGTTGGAGTACTTAATTTTCAAAAATTAATTATACAACCGAATTTGTTTATTTTGATTTCATTGACAATTATATGAATTATACTCAAGTGTATAATAAAAAAGTTGCTTAGGGACTATTGCGCACACGATGGTGACTGTGGTCATCGTTGTATAAACATTGTTATCTACAATTATTGTAAGTATTGTTATTTATTACGTGCATGATTCCTTTTGTTACACTGAAAAAACAATTTCTTTATATCAAATATATTGATGGAGTTGTTGCTTTTTAATAAGATCTTATTTATATTAAAGATATTTTATAAATAATAAATATATATAGTCGTAATTTGAACAGTGACAAAATTTTAGAGTATATACTTATATATTTGATACAAATAGATCATATACTTGAGTAATGTATTCTATTCAATTAAATATCATTTAATATTGAATAGATATTTTGGTTACTTTCAATTATAACTGCGATTCCATTTACCGATGTTTTTTAATAATCAGACTACCTAAATTTCCCGCAAATATAATATCTTAATAGTTAAGATATCATACTTATTATTAATATATGCCAAGGGCGCTCACACATACTAGCGAAAGTAATGAAATTTAAACAAAAAGAAACTGTCCATCTATCTAAAAGATCAGGTAAATCAGCATCCATTTTTATTAATCAGTGTCAGTGCGATAATCATTTATAATTGTATACACGGAGAGAAAATTATGGGGATGGTTCCCATAATTTTGTGAAATTTTGTCCTATACCAGTATAGGAATTACGACCATAAATTATGGGAGCAGTTCCTATAATTATAGGAATGTTTCCCATTATTCTAGGAACTGCTCCCATAATTATGGAAATGCTACTCATACCATTATAGGAATGGTCCCTATAATTATAGGAATGGTTCCTATAATTTATAGGAAGACTTCCTATAATATTATGGGAATCATTCCTATAATATATAGGAACTATTTCTATGAATTATAGGATCCATTCCCATAAATTATAGGATCCATTCCTATAACATTTTAGGAATGGTTCCCATAGTAGTATAGGAACGATTCTCATAATATTATAGGAATGGTTCCCATAATGCAATTGGAATAGTTCCTATATCATTATGGGAATCATTCCCATAATATTATGGGACTAGTTCATATACCATTATGGGAATCGTTCCCATAATATCATGAAAATATTAATTTTATAAAAAGTGTGGAAATCACTCCTACAATACACAGAAATATTATTAAACATAAAAACAAAAATTCAAACATTGGAAAAAAATTTGTATTTGGTAAAAAACATCAAAGTTTTTAACAGAAATTTTTTCTCAGCACAGAACATTCAAGAAAATTCAAAGTTTGAAAATAAAAATTTAAATTTTGATAAAATGTCAAATTTTGAAGAAATTTCTACACTATTTTGCAAAAAAAAAAAATAGATGATATTATAGGGATGGTTCCCATAACATTATGAGAACAGTTCTCATAATATTATAGGAATACTTCACATACCATTATGGGAATAGTTCCCATAATGATATGGAAATAGTTCCCATACCATTATGGGAATGGTTCTCATAACGATATGGGAATAGTTCCTATAATATTATGGGAATGGTTCCCATATTGGTATAGAAACTATTCCCATATCATTATGGAAATGGTTACCATAATGGAATTGGAATTGTACCCATACTATTATAGGGATGGTTTCCATAATATATAGCATCCCTATAATAGTATGGCTACAGTTCCTATACCATTATGGTAACTATTTCCATAATGCATAGGAACACTTCCCATAATTTTCTCTCCGTGTAGTGTTTTCAGTTAAATGAAAAATACTGAAAGTAATAATAAATGCTAAAAGATTTCATAGAAAAAATAAAAAAAGGCCATTCGGCAGCCGAAATGGAAGGTAGATTTTCCAATTGATCTATATAAAAAGCTTCATACATACGTATCTTGTGATACATATTAGTGTAAACACGGAGAAAAGAAAATGGTAATAGCTACCATTCTACATAGTAATCAGTCCTATTTTTTAAAGCATAGAAATCGATACTATGTAACATGGAAATGACTACTATTCTCCTGGTAATATTTACCATACTACATAGTAATTATGCTACGGGTAAATATTACTTTGTAACATAGTAATCAAAGCCATGCTAGAATGGTACTGAGTCCAATGCTGTATAGCGTGAAAACAGCTTAAATATTAACCCTGATTAAGAATACTCATTGAAAAGGATTAAAAATTTTTTTAATTCTTTTCAATCTATACGGAGATTTTGAAAAGTATTGAATGGAATTGAAATTTTGATCATTTGAATACTTTGTAATTCTTAAAATGGAATTCGAAAGTATTGAAAAGAATTCAATCTCTTATTATTTCAATACCTCTCAATTCCAATGTGGAATTCGAGAGTAGTGAATGGGATTAAATTTTTTATTCTTTGAATTCTTTTCAATTTTGATGTGGAATTCAAAAGTATTGAATTAGTCCTTCGACTGAAGAAGAGAGCCCGTATACATTTTGTTGGCCAACGTTGGACCAAACTTTTTCTTACGTATTTTGGGCCAAGGATCACGAAAATCGAGTCCTTTCTGTTCAAAAGTAGTGCCAACAATTGTCAATAACAATTTAATTTGTCACGGCTGCTACTTTCAAAAATTTTATTTTTTTTCCCTCCTGAAATAAGTACACACTAAGAAATCTTGTACGTAAAGCTTTTTATGTATAACGCCGACTTATTGACGCCAGCAGTCGTACCGGACAAATATACCTACCTGAGCATTGTCAACGCTTTACAATTAAGTCGTATTGTACTAATGGACCACGTGTATTATAGATTTCTCGTATTCTCTAAATTTCGTCATTTTCTCTTAACGTACTTTTAAAATTTATGTATCCGTTCCCATTTAATAATCTAAGCATAGAACGGTAATCTCTTCTTTGATTTTTCATCTTAAAACTATAGACCACCCAACTCGTGTGCACCTGCATGTGATTCTTGGAAATTAAAGAAAGCTAATGGAAACCACCAAATTTATGGCTTCCTCGGCGGCAGAGTGTCGCCAGGTCATCGGCCCACTTAATAGTCAAAATCTATTTCCCAGGGATCACACGTGTGCATGGGCCTAGAACTTTCGGGCGAGTCCGAGTCTTCTCGTATGGGAAACAAGTTACCACCACTTTTCATATGTGAAGACCATATAAAAAGACCATGGACTTTAGCTCATTAGTTCTTTTGGGAATAACTCTGAACCATACTGAACTCCGGACACTTGACGGTGTTCGTGGCTAGAGGATTGATATCCCGATTGAGCATTCGGTCACGTGAGCCCAGGTCATTGGATCGGTCCTTGATCGTCGTAAGCACTCGTATAATCGGCATATTATTTTCTACTAGCTTCAGAAGCATAATCAACGCGATATTAGCGTATAGCATCCGATCACGTGAGCCCAGATCGTACGATTGGTCCTTGATCGTTGTAAGTCGTGAACTAATATCAACCGTTTAGCACCGGTACAGCATTGATTATCTTCATCTTATTTTTAATCCATTTAATTTCATTTTATTTTAATATTGAATTATACCACGAGAAACGTGAAGAATCAAAGAATATTTTACTGCGATAAATGCGAAGATTTGAATAATATTTTACCGCGAAAATACGCGAAGATTTTGAAATTATTTTACCGCGAAAATACGCGATTTTATAAACAGATTTATATTTTATTTTACCGCGAAGACGCGAAGAATTTGAATACATTGGAATTATTTTATCGCCAGAAGCGCGAAGACATTCATTTTAGTTTAATATCCGAAGATTTGGAAATGCATAAACATTTAAATCAATACAACAAAGCATACTAAATAAATAAATAAAACGATAAATTAGAATTATATTAATTAACCGCGAGAACGCGTTGTGAATAAGTGTCCTGTGTTACTGCTGACAGCCTTGACCACCTTCCTTTATCCCTTATTTAACTACATGTCTAGCCGCTCAGACCGATAGTTAACAGTAGGGGGTACACAATCTTACGTTTACCGCTCGACGTTTGATTGTGAAAAATAAACAGTCACATCATAAATTGGAAATCGTTTTGGGTTATTATCAATATTGTCTTCAACAATATTGTGTAGGCGCGATTTAACTATAGAATTACTATGTTACATTTGAGAATATGCCATTCACATCTCTCCGTGTAGTCATGATATAAAATTAGGCTCATTTTCTAAGAGTGAGTGTAAAAAAAGACGACTATTTTTGATAGAGAACTTCAGATAGTTGATTCGACAAAACATGATATAGGTAATGTACCAAACTAACGTTCACATCAACAAAGTATAGACAGTTTAATTAGTATGAGATCATAATTGTAATCGCTATTACGATGGCAAGACCAGTTATAATTATAGGACGTACAAGTACGGTTGAAACATCATGAATAATAAAAGGAATACTTTCAAAATATAAAATAGCTGTGAAATTTACAGGTTATTTTGTTCATACTAAGATACAAATGACAAAATTGTATTATAATGGGAAATGCATAACTTATGTGGAATGAACACCATAGTTTCAACATTTTTTGATTCCATTAGAATTTTCAAGGCTATCAAATTATTGGCAAAAATGGTCAAAACATAAAGCTTAAGGTAAAAAATTAAAGCTTACTAAACAATCTTTAAGATACTTTTTACTGGAATTGTCTACAGTTTTAGTTTTAATGTTACATGAATTTCAACAGTGAATAAAAACTGATTTTTACGAAAAATCATGAAAATTCCAAACAGCCATAACTTCAAAACTATTCAGCCGATTCAGCCCATCTTCGACTTGATTAAGGTGATCGTCTATAAAATTTGTGTAGAAAATTTCATTTAGATCCGATAAGAACTGTGGGTGCTGTCGTAATGGCAAGACCAGTAATAATCATTGGCCGTACAGGTGCATTTGAAACATCATAAATAATAAAAGAAATATTTTTAAAATATAAAATAGCTGTAAAATTTACAGGTTATTTTCTTCACAATAAAATACAACTGGCGAAACTGGATTATAATGGGACATGCATAAGTTATGTGGAATGAAAACCATATTTTCAACATTTTTTGATTCCATTAAAATTTTCAAGGCTATAAAATTATTGGAAGAAATGGTCAAAATATAAAGTTTAAGGTCATAAATTAAAGCTTATTAGTCAAGCTTTCAGATACTTTTTACGGGAATTGTTTATGAGTATTAATTTTAAAATTATATGAACTTGAAAGTGGATAAAAACTGATTTTTTCGAAAAATCGTGAAAATTTAAAACAGCTATAACGTCTAAACTAATTGACCGATTTAGCCCATCTTCAAACTTAACCGCGATAATCGCCTATAGAATAAGTGTAAATAATTTCATTAAGATCTGATAAGAATTGTAGCCGCAAACGTCTCCTTAAAACTTGGTTATATTACATACATACATATATAAATTTTTCAACGAATGGTATTTTCGAACTCTATTCAACTAATTATGATAGGTTATGACAAAACTCCTCGAAAAATCGACCATAAGGACAAATACAAAACCTAGATTTTAAAAAAAATCTACCTAATTAGAGTGAACAAAATACTAATGTGAAATTGAATAATAACTAAAAAACTTTAATTGTAAAATTTAATTTTACTATATAATTATATTATATTTATTCTTATAGTTATTTTGCATTAATCAATATTTTTTATATTAATTTATTAAAATTATAGTAATAAAAAAATATAAGAAATGTGACAGTTTTATAATTAATCAAAATAGATTCAATTTCCTCAAATAGCTTGACGATTCATTGAAGATTTTTAATTTTTTAATTGAATCCAATATATTTTTAATAGAACTATTCAAATAATTAATTTAAATATAGACTTATTTAATATAAATACCATATTATTCAATTTAAGAATTTTATTTCATCATTCGAATATCAATATTTTAACTATTAATATATCTAGAGTTGCGCTGACAGTAAAGGATATTAGTAATTAATAAGTTAGTGCTAGGCTTAAATACTGCTATCTTAACTATTAATATATGTAGGGTTGTGCCAAGAATATTCAATTATCTAAAATGAATATATTGTTTACTCATAATGAACGGAAATCTAATTCTCCATAATTAACTCTACCATTTATTTGTATTAAAAAAAATATCTTAACTATACATATGTCGTTTTTATGTATAAGGTGAAAATATTTAGCCGAAAATAGGCCAACAAAAGGCCGAAACAGCTTAATTTGGCCGAAAAAAGGCCAAAACTCTAAAATTTTATTGAAAGAGACCGAAATTTGGCCGAAAAATTTTTCATCTTATTAAATAGGCCGAAAATCGACCGAAAAATGGCCGAAAAATTTTTATTCTTCTTAAAGAGGCCGAAATTCGGCCGAGAAATGAATCGGCCTGTTTTCGGCTATAGTATTTTTTATTAAATAAAAGTATGGTACTTAAAAAAATTTCATGAAACTCAAAATAGAACATGAAAAATTTTCAAGTTGTGGTATTTAAAAATGTATTTCAAAATTTTGTGAAAAATTATGTTTTCAATTTATAAAATGTTTTAGTAACTCACCAAGTTACAATTTTATACAAGACATAGTGAAAACATTTGATTATTTAATAATTAGAGTCACATAATTTTTATCGGAATAGTTTACATTTTGGTAAAATATAAAATTTTCTTTCGTTGTATCATCGATGTAAGTTATATGACAGCTCGTGGCTGAGTGAAAATATAATAATGAACGAAAATGAAAAATCGATTTCTTTAACTTTATACAAGCAGAATTTTTCATTATTAACTAATTATAATTTTAAACAGTTTTTTCTTATGAATATATAAAGGGAGCTTGTAATCATTTCGTAGTCAATATAAATGTCTAAATATCTTTCATGAAAAAAATTTATGAAAAATACATAAAAAATATATAAATATATAAAAAATATGTATAAAAAATATATTTCAAATATAAAAAAATATATTTTTGAGTTAATCAAAAACATAGAAAAAGAAATATAAAAAGTTTATATAAAAATTATATTTTTAATCCAACCAACAACTTAGGTAAAAAAAATATTAAAAAATTATATAAAAAATATATTTTTCATATAAACTTTTTATATTTCTTTTTTTATGTTGTTGATTAATTTATAAATTGATTTTTCATATAATTTTTTTATATTTTCGCAATTACATTTTTTATAGATTTAAAATATATGACTAATATATTTTTTTTCTATTTTTATACATGTTTTTTTTATATATTCTAAGATATATTTTTAATACATTTGAAGTATATAAAATATATACTAAAATCAGCCAAAAGTTAGCTACTTAAAATATATTTTTTATACGTATTTCATATATATTCATATATTCTTGATATATTTTCAATATATTTTTTTTATATGAAAAATATGTATTTTTTATATAATTTAATTTTTTATAAACTCTTTTTATAGGGGTAGAGCCTATATACTTTTTAAACAATTTTATACATAACTATATAACCAAAATTACACATATCACAATTACTAACATACCGGATTTTATAGCACACAAAAAAAAATAAGAAATTTTTTTGTTATTACTAATAATAGATTTTCAATTATATTTTGCAGTTTTAAAAGTGATGTATTCTTTCAATCTCATATAGCACAAGTAAACTTAGTAGTCACTGTCGGTAGCGTAGCCTAGTCGTTAATGCGTCGGTCTTTCGTTCGTTAGGTCCCGGGTTCGAATCCCACTAAAGCGTGCGCAGTTAGTTGATAATTATAGCATTTTTTCTCGAAATAAAAGATTTCTACTAGATTAGAAATTAAATTAATCTCATATCTGGTAATTCCCGCATAACCAAAATGATTAAAAAAAAAAAAAAAAAAAAAAAAGAATTCAGAAATGGAGTTAGTCTTTTTTTAAATCTAGTTGAAATTTATATACATGGCTATGTATATATTTGAAAATTTTAATATATGGCCGTATATAATGCATTTTCCCGGACAATTAAATAATTATTTGATGAATACAATTATTTCTCTTCTATGCAATCAAATAGAATAATAATAATAATAATAATGATAATAATAGTTTAAATCCTCGTCTCTGGCGTCAGCCATTTTTAAGCTTCACTGTCGGCCTTTTTTCAGCCATTTTTAGGCCTAACGAGTTTCGGCCGAATTTAGGCCTAACGAGTATCGGCCGAATTTTGGCCTAGCGAGTTTCCGCCTCGTGTGCACTACCTAGGCCTTTTTTCGGCCGAGAAAAAAAATTATTTTTTTTTCAGTTTGAAATATTTTCACCCGGGCAGTGTTGTGAGAATAATTATTTTCGGGGATATTAATAGTTATAATTTTAAAATTATTTTTAATAACATTATACTAGGAAATTCTAAAAGTACTATACAGTATAGTAACTATTAAAAATTCTTGACGAGATTCATTACCATGAAATTTTCAGTGTGTATTAGAATTATTTGTAACTAGGTTCCATAACTAAGTTCATCATAAACCTGATCCAGAATATGTACTTTTGCATGAAAAAAAATCGTAGTTATTTCTAGCCCTGAAAATTTAAAAAAACATTAATTTTAGCGCTCTATTGAAACTGATTGGCTAAATAAACGAGTCGTCACATTTATTACTTCAATTACATCTTTAATTTCTCTAATTATGTATCTAGTAAAACACTATTATAGGAAAAAAAAAGCAAATATACAGGTTGCAAACAGTCCGTTAAGTTGTTTTCCGTTAGGTTGACGCCCATTTAGTACTTAGTGAGAATGGTTTTAATACTCTCCTATGTTTTTAACATCCATATAAATGCTCCCTTATAAAGACTTTTCCTGCTACTTTTTCTTCAGGGTTATCGTTATATATATATATATATATATATATATATATATATATATATATATATATATATATATATATATATATATAACTTCTGCATAATTACTTCTGCAGTTAATCAGACCTGCAATTCAATATTAAATAAATAAACTGTCACTTTGTTAAATAAAAATAACAACAGCAATAATAATTATTATAGTATGATACTAATGAATTTCAAATAAAGATTAAAACTAAACGTTGAATTTATAAGTTAATCAAATTTATTACACTTTCGAAAACTTAAAGTAACATAAGACGAAATTAATTCGTGCGTATAAACAAAAGCACTATCTTATTTTAAGTAAATATAAAAAAATACATATATGTATAAATAAATTTTCCAGACCGGAACAATCAGACATTTGCACAAAAGTAGAACTTTATGCATTAAACAATCAAAGTTAATATTTATATGTACATGCTTTATTTATTTTATGTTCTTTAACATGATTTTAAAACATTGAAAGTAACGACAATACAAAGTCGTTCAAGGTAGGCAAGTATATATATATATATATATATATATAGAATGATATGTCTTGGAAGTTGACTGTCTCGTAGGAAAAGACTGATGCAAAAAAGTCGGATGACTGTTGACAAGCGGGAGTCGTCGTTTCAATTCCTTGCAAATAAATCCGTGACTCGTAACATCTTATGAGCCGTACCGTGATGCATGATTTCATGGAACTGGGCAAAAGTCTGCACAACTTTGCAGTTGCAACGCCGTGTATAAACGCGTGTGGGAAAACTCAACGGATGCATTATGTATTTATTGCTTTAAGTTAGTTGGGAATTACTTTGCCACTGTAATGACTTTCTGCCTCTGCACTATCTTAGGAATGCTATACAACTGATTTATCGTTTATACCTGTTTCTTCTGTTATTTTGTTATCGCCGAACTATTTTACTGAAGACGCGCTATGACTACCAAATGATGCAATAATCGTTGTGAATTGGCTTATAATTTACATATTTAACTTACAATCGTTTCGATTTTTAATTTTTTATCTATTATTTACTTAGTAAACTATTATCTCACTCACGTGGATCACACACTGCGTAATTATTTCTTGTCAGCAATAATTGATTTCAATAATCTATATGATATTTTAATTAATAATTCTATAAAATAATTTATTAATAATCGTCATTAAACATTTTTCAGCATATGCTTATCCGTAAAATGATTTTATAAACGAAATTACAACGATTATGCCGGACGTGAATAGCGTTAAAGAGATCTAATTTTTTTTTTTAAATGCAATAGTTTCACTAATTGCCTAGATGTTAGATGTGCGTGCATGAGAACTAGCAATAAATTCTGATTAATTAATGCTAAAAAATGTTTTATATTCAAAGATTACAAATGAAAATTATAATAGATTGCTAAGTTTATTCTGTTGATAATAATTACAATTAATTTTTTATTCCATAAGACTACTTTTAATGAAGAAATGATATGTAAATTTGAATTTATATATATATATATATATATATTTACGTGAGTTTGCACTTCTTATATCTATATACTTTAAGTATGATGAGACAACTTTTGATAACTTTGTTTTCCTTTATAAATATTTACAAGAGCGTAGCGAATACACAAGTACCGGAAGTATAAAACATAAGTTTTATTATTTTTTATAATAATCAAGATATTTATTTGACTTTTATAACAACTTGTGCATTAAAATATGTATAAATTTAAAAAAGTAAATTACTGGAATATAAAAATCTGTTGAACACACGTGTTATTATTTAACTTCTTAATGTCAAATATTTTTACTTTCTTCTGGTTGTTATTGTCTGCTGATCAGAAAAAATAAATTTTTTTTCAGAAATAATCTCTCAGGGCGACCCTGAGACAAGGTGAAAAAAAAAGTAATTATATAAAAAATCGAAGAAAACGTTATCTACAACTTATCCATGGAGCTCTTCATAATTGAATAAACAAAATAGAAAATCAATAAGCGTAAGCTTATGCCTTACACTAATGCATATATATATATATATATATATATATATATATATATATATATATATATATATATATATATATATAATGATAAAATAACTTTTTTTATATATTTACTCCTTTACTTAATGTTTACTAACTGATGACCGTTTATCGTTATCAATAAATATATGTCTCAAGAAACGGTTCTATTACATTATCTTTGTTCCATCATAAATCATCGTTATTTTCATAATAAAGTCAATAAACTTTTCTTTCGTACCATATGTTTGTATAATATTTAAAAAAAAAAATTATTAATTCTTGAGCTCGTAGGTTGAAAAATAAAAAAAATCGATGGAAAATAGTAAACCATTTACGTATTTTTAAATTATTGAAAACTTTTGAATGAAAATTTCAAATAATTTTATAAAAATAGAAATTTTATCTGCAAAATATTTATAAGTAAATTAACCCATGTAACAATTTTCATTACAAGTTGCTGGTCAAGACGCTGTTCACAAGAATCCCGACTCTAATTTTTCATGAGGATCGGACAAGGTCCCTATCAGGTTAACCTTATTTTGAATAAAGTCCAGATCGGGATTTTCTGACAAGGAATTAAAATCGATGTAACGCTTATCTGGTCTTTAACGGAATTTCCTCATTAAATCTTCATTAAGGTTGCCTTAGTAATTATTTTCAAAAAAATATTCAATTCCGAAAAAAAATATGAAAATTTTAACGAGGTCCAGAATGGAATCTTATGTATTAGGAGCATTGCTTAAAGGAAATAGACATGTTTTTTATTGCTATTTTACGACGTTAATGTAATTTTACGACGTTTCCTCAATATTTCTGGTGTGTTTCCACGGTGTTCCCTCAGTCATTCTACGACAAATTCATGGTCTATTAATGCTGAAAATACGCTAAATATACCACGGTTACGAAGAAGTTTGTCAATGATAATTCAATGCGTTTGCAATAATTATGCGATAAATTCAAGGAAAAACATTCAATGGAATTCAGACAGCCATACACAGCTATGTAGCTAAACTCCGAGTTTTTATGATATCCACACTAATATCATTATTTAATTACAAATAGCTTTCATTTGAAGAATAATTTATTTTTTTTAAATATACAAACATCACAAAAAACCATTATAATAATATTAATTATTGAGATAATGATAAACATTACAATATTAAGATTAACTTTAAGTCATAATAAATTTTAAAATCATGACAAACCCAATCTAAATTCATTAAATAACTTAAGCAATATTGAATATACTAATGTCAGTAATCGTTATTCTTATAATTATATTCTATAACTAAAACATATTTTATTATATTTTACATCACATATTTTTTTTTTTCTCATTTATGCTTGAGTAACTTGTATAGTAAGTTAGATTTTCATTTTTCGTTTAGAACTATAAGATATTTACTTTGATTTAACATCATGTAGCTTTTAAAATCATTCATGTTTCAGTCACTTTTAAGATAAGTGAGTTTTTTTTTAATTGCATGGATTGTTTTATGAATTTCACGAAAGTGGAAGTAAAAAAAACTTACTATATGGATACTTATCCGAAGAAAGGCTTGCTGGCGAGTAAAATTCCAAAATTAAAATTTCTTTTTTTCTCATGTTATTTAAATGGGAAATCAAAAATCGCGATTGAGAGCTCAAACTTTACCAGAATTTTTTTTCATCATCTTTAATCATATTGTCGGTAACTAAAGAGAAAAAAAATTGGTGCGTTTACTTAAGTACGCGCGTTGGAAGTTTACTTCTTTGGTATAACTGAGAAATAAAATGTTTAATTAGCTGAAATGATTGAAGAATTTGTCACGATATTTTAATATCGCGGCAGTCTCGCATCAGGTCGGTGGGCAACAGAGGGCAGCACACGCTGCTCACACGTCTCATCCGATATTTTGTTATTATAATTATTTCGTTTATATATAAGCTTTTGTTTTAATTATTGCGTTAATAATACTTTATTGATTTCTTAGGTATAAATTGTATTTAAATCAGGAGATTTTACTGATTAATTTGAGCATATGTTTGGATTTTTGTAACGCTGGGAGAAATAATTGCGCATTTGATTTATGTGCTTGTGATTATTATTATTGGTTGAGGCCTGCACGTCAACGCAAAAGTTGGCATTAGTAAATTTATTTATTATAAATAAATCTACTAGTTTGGTGAATAAATTATTGATTGATTTATTTGTAAATCATATTAATAATTAATTATGAAAGGGACAATTGGTCATTTAGCGTCGGGAACTGGATAAATTACACAGCCAAAGTTATGTACTATGTTGGTGGTATTGTAAAGAAATAACATACGACAGTTATATATATCCATTGGTTGAAGTGAGACATATGACAAAATGTCGCCGGCCTAGGTGCCGGCATGAAATTCACGTGCTGCCGTGGTCAGACGTGGGTTAGTCTCTGTAAGAGTAGCGTGTGTGCTTCTGTTGCATTTGTATAATTATAAATTTGACGCCATTAGGTATTTTTTGTAGATAATATAAATCCATTGGCATTATTCGAGTATTTTGGCAAAAAGCATAAAGGAAAATACATTTACCGTATTAACGTGCAACCAAGGGAGTTGATTAATTACGTAAACTGTAAGTACTTTTTGGCTAATACATTGGCGTGTAATTTTGTTCCCGCGTTGGTGGCCATTTGTCTATCGCATAAGAGTAAGAGAGATTCTGAGTATTAATAATTTTCATAAGTATATGATGAAGTGTGTAATTATTGAGCTCAAAATATCAATGCGATAATTACAGTTATTATTAATATTATTTATTGGTTAAATAATATCTTCAATAGTTGAATTATTTAATGGTTGTTTATAATACTTGAATATTATTAATAGTATTAGTATTATTTTGTTATACACGGGAACGGTGCAGTGGATATAATTGCTGACCGATTCCACGACTTCTATCTCTTTACTCGCACTGAGCGTCGAGTGCGACGGAGTTCTAACTATTATTACTTACAAGCACTGAATTATTCTTGTTTTGCAAATTGTTATTTACAAGTACTATATTATTATTGTGCGATTATTATTTACAATTACTAAATTATTACTCTGCGGTTATTATTTACAAATAATATAATATTATTTTTGCGATTATTATTTACAAGTATTATATTATTATTTTGCGACAATTATTTATAAATATCGAATTATTATTTCGTGAGTATTACTACTTACAAGGATTTATAAATATTATGTGTGTGTGTAATATATTATTATTTTGTTTTCGGAATTCGTACATATCACATGCAAGTGATAGTACTGTTTAAATAATCTTATTTGTGTTTATTGAATTATCATTATTTTTGGAATTTAAATTAAAGGCAAATGGTCAGCAACCCGGTATTATTTTAAATTTATTATTTTAATTACTGCTATCTTTTTCTTGCTTTCCTATTCCTAACTCTGAAATTGCTATCCTGTATTTCATTTATTTTCATTTTATTTTTCTCCGTGGTATTTTATTTTTATTGAAATTTTGAATTTGTTCGTGGGGCACACGAACTGGCGCCCAACTAGGATTTCTAACCCAGCCTGAGCAGAGCTGTGGGTCCAGTGGAGATTTTGGTCGTCTCCCAAGGCAATTTGTGTTGTTTTTATTTTTATTTTTAGTTTTTCACCAACGGAGGGCCATAACGGCTATTGAGCACTACCCACACTCTGCCGTGGGACGTGTAAAATAGAGGAGAACGTTATATGGCGCCCAACGTGGGGCCAGAGAGCCATTAAATCGTACAGGTCGATTTATTTTGAAGTTTCAGGTTCAGGTGCGGAGAATTGGATTTCGGAGAAATATTCCGGGTTGTTTGTTTTAATCGTTTGTTTATTTTGCAGTGTGTGACCAATTAGTCACGCATATTTCGATTTTATTATTTATTGGGTAATTTGTTCATTAATTCGTGTCCACAATGGAGTGTTGGCGCGAAATTTGGGATGAATCGAGTGCTTTATTGGACGCGTGTCGAAGAATGCGCGGTGGAAATGGGGATGACCCCCAAATCGGGCCACAAAATTTGGAACAACAGCCCCCACCACTGGCAGCTTAATTGGCAGTTGCTGATAGACGTACAGGGAATGAGACCCTGGAGCTGGACGACGAGGAACACCACGAGGTGGATGATACGCTTCCACCGTCCGAGCTCACGTGGCTGATGGACCAACCTCCATCCAAACTCAAAATGTTGTTGGCCAGTTTTGGGTTGTCCACATTTGGTTCACCGCAACTCCTCAGAAATCGATTGAATCGATATTACCAGAGGGCGCTGGGTGCGCTTAATGTACGGTGGAGTCCATCAGTAGACGAGATTCCATCAGATTCCAATACCATCCCAGAATATGTGGATGTGCCAGCGCTGCGGGAATACTTGCGCAGTCGATGGTTGAATCACCACGGGTCAGACAAGGTTATACGTGACTGGGTGAAACGATTGATGGACCGAGACGATGGGCTCGACGTATTGTGGGACCCATTGGTGGATGAGCTTGTTCGCAAGTCAGCAGTGGGCCGAGAGCGAACTGAAGTGGCCATTTTGGATCGATTACGGCCAGTGGGAAGTCATGTGGGATCACCAGCAACTTCTGGGGCTCCAGGTGTGCCGGTAACAAGTACCCCGGCGATACCAGTCAACCCAGAGGTGTCACAATCAGGGCCAATGAACGCATTTGCTACTCAGCGCGATATCGTGGAGGTATTGCGGGTATTTGAGAATAAAATCACAACTATGGTGGCAAATATGACATTCGGAAACACAATGGCGAGTGTGACGCGGCCATTGGACCCATTCCGGGCCTCATCACCAATCCGGAGTCAAGTGGGAACCACGATACCCTCCCACTTCAGTACTATTCATACAGTGAACTCGTGTGGGACGCAGATGAGTATGGGACCGATAGTTGGCATTACATCAGCGTCGGGTGTCCAAGTTAACTGGCCACCAGAGGCAGTTCGAGGCCAGGAGGCAAATCAGGGCCGCGGGTCGACACAGGGACATCGCCAGAGGAGACAGCATGACCATGGTGATGATTTTGACTCAAGTGAGAGCCAATCATGGTCGTCTGACGATTCTCACGCCCGTCAAAGGGCTGAACGTCATTCGAGATCGAGATCTCGTGGGCAAGATCGAGATTACGGGGAAATCGCACGAAACTGGAAGCTTTTATTTGCGGGAGATGGCTCGATGACTGGGGATAAATTCCTGCGGCGATTATCGGTGCTTATGCGAAGTGCGGGTATTCGTCACGAAGATCGTCTGGCAGTTTTACCTGAGATGTTCACTGGGGTTGCTGCGACGTAGTGTTCAGCAAATTACTAACGATGGACCAGATGGGAGCATTTCAAGGAGGAATTTCGAACATGGTTCACCGGAGGAAGGCGCCAACGGGACATTAGGGCCGATATCAGAGCCCCAAATCAAGGCGATAAGGAATCCGCCAGAAATTATCTGATCTGTCTGCAAAGTTTGTACTCCAGATTGAGATACCCGCCAGAGGAAGCTTGACAGGTAAGACGAGCTTGTCGAGGTTTGCGACCTGAGTTTTGGGATCATTGTCCGGCTGGTAAATTTGAGACATATCAGTCATTGCTGCACCAGACGACGCTATTGGAAGAGAGATGGCGTGCTGCCAGGAATCGTCAAGCACCACCTCCACGAGAAGAGGCATTCGTGAAGGAATGCTCCTATGCGTATGGTCCCAAGCAACCTCGGGATCACAGAGAGTTGCTTCACGCAGTGGATGTTCAAGACTCGGGGGACGCTGAGCGTCAAACACCACCATTGGAGAAAGTAAAGCCTGAGAAATCAAAGAAGCGGGAAAAACCTGGTGCTGAGCCAGAATTAGCGCCAATGGGAATTACGGCTAGGGCTGATACCCACTCAGGACCAAACATGCAGGAAGTGGGGCCCAACACATTGCAACAGGCAGCGATGGGATCAAGTGGTGATGGTCCACCCAACCTGTCGACATCCCGGGCCATGGGAAGTGTGAATTCGAGAGCAGCATCATTCCGCCGGCCGAGATTTTGCTTCAATTGTGGTTCAATGCAGCATCTCAGTTATGATTGTCGGGAACCCCATCGGGAAGTCTGTCCGAGGTGTGGGACAATAGGCAAAACAGCAGTCACCTGTCAATGTCCACCCCGGGCTCTACAACTACAAAACTACAATGCGGGCCGTCAGTAGAAGATAATGGTCCTCGTGCAGCTGGGAAATTCACATAGAGGGTCACGGTGACCTCGTGAATCAGTGAATCCGTTGGTGAAATCACGTAGAGGGGCATACGACCGCGTGAATTAGCCGTAGAGGTCGTACAATGGGTTTATTAATCGTTTCATATATCATTCTCATACATTCATACCTTTTCCTAAACCTTACGCTTAGCAAGAAAGAGAGGGTAAGTGGAATGTTACATTTGATTTTATAAACACGCCAATGGATGCGAAGACTGCTGTTGTCTCGGCCAAAGGTCTTGCAGAGGGCTAAGACCGGCCTGGTGGGGAGGTGTCACGATATTTTAATATCGCGGCAGTCTCGCATCAGGTCGGTGGGCAACAGAGGGCAGCACACGCTGCTCACACGTCTCATCCGATATTTTGTTATTATAATTATTTCGTTTATATATAAGCTTTTGTTTTAATTATTGCGTTAATAATACTTTATTGATTTCTTAGGTATAAATTGTATTTAAATCAGGAGATTTTACTGATTAATTTGAGCATATGTTTGGATTTTTGTAACGCTGGGAGAAATAATTGCGCATTTGATTTATGTGCTTGTGATTATTATTATTGGTTGAGGCCTGCACGTCAACGCAACAGTTGGCATTAGTAAATTTATTTATTATAAATAAATCTACTAGTTTGGTGAATAAATTATTGATTGATTTATTTGTAAATCATATTAATAATTAATTATGAAAGGGACAATTGGTCATTTAGCGTCGGGAACTGGATAAATTACACAGCCAAAGTTATGTACTATGTTGGTGGTATTGTAAAGAAATAACATACGACAGTTATATATCTCCATTGGTTGAAGTGAGATATATGACAAAATGTCGCCGGCCTAGGTGCCGGCATGAAATTCACGTGCTGCCGTGGTCAGACGTGGGTTAGTCTCTGTAAGAGTAGCGTGTGTGCTTCTGTTGCATTTGTATAATTATAAATTTGACGCCATTAGGTATTTTTTGTAGATAATATAAATCCATTGGCATTATTCGAGTATTTTGGCAAAAAGCATAAAGGAAAATACATTTACCGTATTAACGTGCAACCAAGGGAGTTGATTAATTACGTAAACTGTAAGTACTTTTTGGCTAATACATTGGCGTGTAATTTTGTTCCCGCGTTGGTGGCCATTTGTCTATCGCATAAGAGTAAGAGAGATTCTGAGTATTAATAATTTTCATAAGTATATGATGAAGTGTGTAATTATTGAGCTCAAAATATCAATGCGATAATTACAGTTATTATTAATATTATTTATTGGTTAAATAATATCTTCAATAGTTGAATTATTTAATGGTTGTTTATAATACTTGAATATTATTAATAGTATTAGTATTATTTTGTTATACACGGGAACGGTGCAGTGGATATAATTGCTGACCGATTCCACGACTTCTATCTCTTTACTCGCACTGAGCGTCGAGTGCGACGGAGTTTTAACTATTATTACTTACAAGCACTGAATTATTCTTGTTTTGCAAATTGTTATTTACAAGTACTATATTATTATTGTGCGATTATTATTTACAATTACTAAATTATTACTCTGCGGTTATTATTTACAAATAATATAATATTATTTTTGCGATTATTATTTACAAGTATTATATTATTATTTTGCGACAATTATTTATAAATATCGAATTATTATTTCGTGAGTATTACTACTTACAAGGATTTATAAATATTATGTGTGTGTGTAATATATTATTATTTTGTTTTCGGAATTCGTACATATCACATGCGAGTGATAGTACTGTTTAAATAATCTTATTTGTGTTTATTGAATTATCATTATTTTTGGAATTTAAATTAAAGGCAAATGGTCAGCAACCCGGTATTATTTTAAATTTATTATTTTAATTACTGCTATCTTTTTCTTGCTTTCCTATTCCTAACTCTGAAATTGCTATCCTGTATTTCATTTATTTTCATTTTATTTTTCTCCGTGGTATTTTATTTTTATTGAAATTTTGAATTTGTTCGTGGGGCACACGAACTGGCGCCCAACTAGGATTTCTAACCCAGCCTGAGCAGAGCTGTGGGTCCAGTGGAGATTTTGGTCGTCTCCCAAGGCAATTTGTGTTGTTATTATTTTTATTTTTAGTTTTTCACCAACGGAGGGCCATAACGGCTATTGAGCACTACCCACACTCCGCCGTGGGACGTGTGAAATAGAGGAGAACGTTATAAATTTAAAAAAATAGACTTATATACACACTAAATTCAAAGTATCCAATAAAACACGTGGTTATATTTGAAATCGATAGAAAAGACAGTTTATAAAAACATTTCATGTATATTAATTAGGGGAGCGTGGCGTCGCCCCAGTCACCTAACAAATAAACTTTTACAATTTTTCGAATTATCCTTATTAGATTATAAAACGGCCATTATCTTATTCTATGGAATCTAGAGAACCAAGGACACATACTTAAAAATAAAACTATAAAAGTAAAGTCGGGTAAAAACACGTCGGGTCACCCTAGTCATTTGGCGGGATACCCCGGTCACTGTTAATTTCAAATCAAAAATTAAGAATCTAATCGTATTGCTGAAATTTCATCAAATTAAAATTTTATTTGGTCAACTAAAACTTAAGAAGTAAAGAAAAAAATTTAAAATTAATAATTAACAACATTTAACTTTTTTTTCCGTTTTCCGTACTCGCTTACGAGGCATCTATAATTTATTTATTTGTTCATTAATATTGTAACAAAAATGTTACAATGTTGTAAAAGAAAATGCCCCTGATAAAAAAAACAATTTGAGCTTAAATTTCAAAAAGATTACCTTAATTAATTAATTGCTTATTAAATAAGATATTGGTTAATATTTTTATTAAACAAACACACGAATTGTCAGTCGAAAAAACAATAGCCCGGGAAATTTTTTTTCATGAAATTTCATAAAATTTCATTGTTCTATAAATTTTGATGAAATTTCACAAAATTTTATCAAATTTAATGAAATTATACTACTAAAATTAGAGATTGGGTGTCAACACTCGTAATGTGCACATCGCTAGTTTACACATTCTACTTTTTTGTGAGTATTTTATGTATTTTTTTTAACAAATTATAGTAGGAGTTTTATTATTTTGGCTGAAATTTTAATTTTTTAATTTATTCGTTTATCGTGTCAGTGTTGTTATTGCTTCTAATAAGTTTAAAGCTTTCAAATAAGTTGGTCAAAGTTGGCTATCAAAAGGTAACAGTGGATAAATCATTCATGATACTTAAAACGCATCGTTAATATCTATCGGTAACATTAATAATATTAATATGACTGACTGTTCCGGTACTGGGCACGGGTTGATTTTATTGTACCAATAGACGAATAGTAATATTAGAATAATAATACTATTTTTTTTATATTGTTAATATGTTTTCTTGATTTTTATGTCATTCAAGATGTATATGCAAAAAAAAAAAAATTATTGAAAAGTACTTTTATACATTTTCTATAAGCTTAAGACCATTGACTGATTTCTTAGCAAAACCATCAAGAGAAATGAAAAAGTCATAGATCCGAAACTATTGCTATAATTAATATTTTTTTTTTCATATTTCGGATATATTCTAAAATCTATTTTATATCCTATCTTGTAACTAAAAGATTAAGGTTTCAAATAAAGAAAGTTTTATTTCATCGCGTACGAGTTAAAATATAATATAATGATTATCGAATCGTTCCGGTATTGGGACATTTATCTTATTATAAAATTTTATAAAACTTCGTGTAATTTTACATAATTAAAGTTTTGGTCTTACACGAAATATTACAAAATTCCATGAAATTTCATTAAATTATGTAAAATTTTATGGAAATTATCTCTTTGGTATCTAATTAATTTTTATAAATATTTCTAGAATTTCATAGTTCGATAAAACTATATAATTTTACTCTCATATTTTTTTACTCTAGGGAACGTCTATAAATTATGTAACACATTTTGAGGGGGGGGGGCTTTTCAATTTGTTATGCACTGTTACGTTAAGGGGGGTGGTCGATTCAACATAGAATACGTAAAAAAAATTGAATTATATTGCTTAGATTAAAATTTGAAAAAAAATTTTAATCGTACGTCCCGAGTCGAAAAATTGATTTTCTGTAAATTGTTTTGATTCTCCACTGTTTTTCACAACTAAAGAGAACCAAAGGAGAATTATATAAGATCCCTGTTTAGGAAATCTCATAGAATCTAATAGTTTCTCACAAATTGCGATGGAGATTTTATAAGAATGAATGAGTTCTATGAGAAGTGCTATAGTTAAGTATAGGGCCTAATACATACAGCTATGAGAATCTATCGGTTTTTTAGGCAGAGATTCCACGTCCTCATTTAACTCCATGTAAATTTGATTAGGATGTACGTTATTTCCAAAATTAGATTTGTTTACTTGGCCATGATATAAATCATTGATTAATGATCCAAAAATAATAAAAAAGTCGATTTCAATGCCGTTTAATCCATCCTGAGCAATGATACTTTACCATTTCAGTACGAGAAAAATTTATACCGCTTTTCAAAAAAAATCTCTTATACACTGGTCCCTAAAATTAAGGGATAGAAAAAAAATTCGAAATTTCTGGGTGATTTTCAACATGCTGTAACTAGGTGAAAAATGGTTGTAGAAAAAAAATAAAAAGAGCAAATTGTAGCCTCAAGTTTCTAGTTTTCAGATCTGGACCTCAAATTTTTTTATTATGCAAGGTTTCGGAGTAATCTTAAGAAAACCGACGAAAAAAAAATTTTTTTAATTTTTGCTTTTCTTCCAACAAGTCTGGGCTTCAATAAATTTTTTTGGATGATCTGACCTTATGACTCTTTCAGGAAATTGTATGCCCTTTAATTTGGCGGCCCCAAAAATATTTTACGACGATTTAGCGCCGAGTTATCATTGATCAAAGCAAATATGATTATATTTTTAGAATTTTACTAAAAATAAATGGAAATCATATTAAATATCAACCCGGGAAAAAAATTTTTTCATGAAATTTTATGAAATTACATGAAGTTTTATACAATTTGATAAAATTTCACAAAATTTTTGAAAATTTTATGAAATTATACTAATGAAATTTGGTGAAATTTTATGCAATTTTATAAAAATTTATAAAATTCTATATAATTTTATGAAAATTTATAAAGTTTTTATAATTGTTATTGAGATCCCAAAAAGTTATTGGTATGAAATTTTATATATTATTGTGAAATTTTACAAAGTTTTACAAAATTTTATAAAATTTGAAAAAAACTTATGAAATTTTATCAGAAACGATGAGATAATTCTATTAAATTTCATCAAATTCTGCAACATTTCATATAATTTTGTAAAATTTCATAAAATTTTGTGAAATGCCAAAATATCGTTTTTGTAAAATTTCATAAAGTTTTGAACAATTTTATCAATTTTTGTAAAACTTCATAAATTTTTATAAAATTTCATTAAAATTTATAAAATTTTACACAATTGTTATGAAGATTCCAAAGAATTGGTGGTATAAAATTTTATATATTTTTATAAAACTTCATGAAATTATATGAAGTCTTATGAAATATTATAAAATTCTATTAAACTTCGTGTAATTTTACATAATTGAAGTTTTGGCCTTACACGAAATGTTACAAAATTTCATGAAATTTCATTAAATTATGTAAAATTTTATGGAAATTATCTCTTAGTTTCTAACTATTTTTTAAAAATATTTTTATAATTTTATAGTTCAATAAAACTACATAATTTCAAGAAATTTTAGAAATTAAAAAAAAAAAATTTTTCAATACTCCTTCGGATCTTGGTAGTAAATATGTAAAATTTTTATGATATTTTATATAATTTTATAAAATTTCATACGATTTTATAAGATTTCATAAAATCCCGGGAAAAAATGATCAGACCTGACCATGCCTGTTCATATATGATCAGGCCTGAAACTAGACATGATCAGGCCTGATCATACCTGCCCATGTCTGTCCATGCTTGTTCATGTCTGAATCGTTAAATACGCTCAGGCCTGATCATACCTGTCCATGCCTGTTCATACCTGTCCATGCCTGTTTATGTCTGAACCGTTGAATACGCTCAGACCTGATCATACCCGTCCATGCCTGTCCGTGTCTGATCAAGCCTGATATATATAATGTAGTTATCATTATAAATAACTTATATAGAATTTCATATAACTATAAATCTATAACTAATAAATTAGATATAAAATTTTGTTGACGGAAAATCTATCATGTATAAGATGTAAAATTTTGTTGACCAAGAATCTATCACGTATAAGATTTTTATTACTTGAAGTTCATATAAAACCATTTTTTCAAGTCAATCTCTTAGGTCAACGGGTAGCGGGTAAAACTTCCTAGCGCAAGGTCTACGGTTCAAATCCTGCACACGTTCAAAGTTTTTTTTTTTTTAATTTTTATAGAAATAATTATATATAATTGTATAATATAGTTATCCATAATTATTTATAATTATATAGGGCCATTTTTTATCTATAATTTTTTTACCCGGATGGGTCTGAACAGACATGATCAGACCTGATGTGCCTGGCCAGGCTTGGTCAGGAATGGTAATTTTTCATGTCTGATCAGGCCTGAAGACTCATGACTGTTCATTTCTGATTAGATCTGATCATTTTTTGCCGGGATTTAAAAAAAATTTATGAAAGTTCATACCAATAACTCCGTGGAATCTTGATAACAATTATGTAAAACTTTATGAATTTTTCTGAAATTTTGTCGCCTTTTACAAAATTTTATAAAACTTCACGAAATTTTATCAAATTCCATAAAATATTATGAAAATTATCTTATGGTTTCCATATACAATTTCATAAAATTTTTTTAAATTTTATAAATTCTTATATAAATTAATAGAATTTTTTCAGATTTTATAAAATTTTAATAAAACAATTCTATGAAATTTCATGAAAATATTCTTTTCCGTATGATATTGCATTACAGATGCCATAAGGGCGTATACCTGCAAAATATACCGCAGATAAGCCATAAGGGCATATACAAATTTTTTTTTCGGAAATTGACGTAATTATGTTCTATAAGTATAATAGAGACGAAAAAAATTTAGTGTCCGGAACCATCGTGATTGTGACCTAAAAGTATAAGAATGATAAAAAACGTTCGAACTTAAGAAATTTTTTTTCGTTAGTTGAATAAAAATTTTAATTTTGAAAAAAAATAAAAAATTTTTTTTTAAGTATAAAAAAAATCAAAATGTTAAAAAAATTTTTTTTTGTCAGCATTAACTTTTAGATCATAATTACGTCGATTTCCGAAAAATAATCTTTTTATTCGCTCTCATGGCTCCCGGTACCAACGCCGGGAGCCAAAAAGGCGTATAAAAAAAATTTTAATTTGGAAACAAATTTTTTGGTCTCTGTTATACTGATAAATATAATTACGTCAATTCCTGAAAAAAAAAAAAAAAAAGTTATACGCCCTTATGGCATCTGTAACGCGGTATGTTATATACCTCATTATGAAATTATCATCAGTTCCTCCAAATTATATAAAATTTGCTGAGGTTGAAGGGCAATTATTTGGAAGTTCAACAATAGTTGTTTGAATATCTTGCTCAGGACTTCCGGCTGGATGTAAGATATTCTGAGTCTCATCCTCAAGTACAAAAGATGGTAAATCTGCAACATCTATCGAATCTAAGGGAATAACAGTAACTGATTCTTGATTTAGATGGGAATTTTCTGATGTTTCTGATAGTTCTTTGAATGTTGAAGATGAAGTCAGAGCCGAAATTCTGGTGTGAGAAATACCCGTTGATGTTGATGGTTTTTCAGCGTCTACAATTCTTTCAAAAATTCGCATTTTATTTCCCAGCGAGTTTTCTATATAACCTTCAGCTACCGAACTCGATCTCCATCCTCCGTGATTTTTTATCATCGTAAGATTTGCTCCCGAATTCGCCAACAAAGTTGCTGACGTCCGCCGAAAGCTGTGCCCAGTGTCACGCTCAGGATTTTCCAACCGTAAAAAGATCGCCATCGTTTTCGGTACTTCACTGATTTTGTTTTTTCCGATCACCTGTTTTGTACATTTGCCATGGTGATAAAATAGAAAAAATCTATCCGTCGTAGTATCACTTGGTCTTAGAGCCATGTATTCTTGAACTTTGTTGTAAAATTCATCTCCGATGACAAAAGATCGAGGGTAGTAATTTTTCGTATCCGCTATTGTTACTACGAATTTTGAACCAGTATCTTCAATATCAGTAGTTTTCAAATTACAAAGTTCGACTGTTCGTAAAGCACCAGGCACCCCGAAGATAGCGATGACCTAAAAAATAATGAATTGCACTTATAGATTTTTGTTAATAGTAGATTAATCGTAAATTATTCAATATTTGTAAATATATAAATGTATGTAAATAAATGAATAATTGTAAATATATAAATATATGTAAATAAATAAATAATTGTAAGTATATAAATATTTGTAAATATATAAATATATGTAAATAAATAAATATCCAAGTAGTTAAATATTTTTCGAAAATTATAGACTGTATAATATTTACAAATATTTAAGTAGTTGTCACATTTAAAATCCGTAGACAAGTCACTATGAAATTCTAATACATTTTGACTTACCTTTATTGCTAAGTGAATATTGTCTGGAGCCGTCTCAATAAATTTTTTTACTTCAACCAGAGAAAAAACTTGGGATTTTTTTGGTTCAAATCCTTTTGATTTATTTTTCAAAAATTGTTTGAGCCGTTTATATTGGTCAATGTTAATTCCATTGTGAAGATCGATCACGGACTTTAACATCGACCAACGGCTCCAAAGGGTAGTAGGCTTTAATGTTTTCACTAGTTCATTGAAATAAACCAAGAAGACATCTTCTGAGAACGATTTTATTTTATTATTTTCCATCCATTTGCAAAATTCTTCATAACAATCTGTGTATTTTAAACTAGATTTTGCCGGCAATAAATGTTTCACAATATTTTCCGCTTCATTTTCTATATTTCTTGTTGATTGATCATCTGTAATATCACTATCTGACGAATCTTCAGGCGAACTTATTTTGGTAGCTTTGATTAATTTCTATTTATTATTTTAATTTTATGATTGTAAAATTACGGTAATTGTTTGGAATCAGGGTCAA
This sequence comes from Microplitis deprimator, assembly GCA_964016945.1. NCBI lineage: Eukaryota > Metazoa > Arthropoda > Insecta > Hymenoptera > Braconidae > Microplitis > Microplitis deprimator. The sequence goes on along the minus strand of OZ024708.1, from coordinate 13,474,685 downwards.
CCACATTTTTCAGAATTCCAAGTGCTTACACCTTAAAGATCCATAATTAAACTTTTTCCACGTGTTCAGCTACACGGCGGATTAAATTTTCTGTATGAGTTTATGTCTCTAACATCAGATATCTATCTGAACCTTGCAATTGAAGTGTGAAAAAATATCAAAAATAACACAAAATCATGTGAATTTTCAAAAATAAATTTTTCTAATAAATATAAATAATTTTATATAATAACGTAAGATGGACGGTGGTGATAGAAAGGTCGATCTAAGAGTTACAAATAATTTTTGAACTCTTGTAATAGTGAAAATCAGCATATTTTTGTTATTTCAGTATTTTAATTGTGTACAACAGCTCACATAACATTTTGATGCAAGTAGTTTGGATGGTATCTGCCTTCCCTTGCTAGTATAGTGACTGGCTGAAGCCCACAACACTGTTTCACGCCGGCCCGTACTAGTAAGAGATGTAGTCTAAGGCAAGAGTGCGTTAACATAGCCTTACTGACGAGTCCGTTAACGTACTTAGGACGAAACTACAAACATTATGGCAAATAGGCATATACCTTAAGTTTTGGTGGTTGACTTAAGAGTCAATACATAGAATGATAAGAAAAATATGTCAAATAGTGCAGTGTAGCACGGAACTGAAAAATCTCAAAGATAAATTCGAAATTAAGCAAAATTTACACCTTAATTATATACCAAGTGTGTATCAAAGCTTATATAACAACAAATTAAGCTGAAACAACTTCAATCCGCCGACAAATGCTTGGGATTAAACGCGGTCCCTAAGCCATTTGCCAGGTTTTAGATTTTTGCTTGTCGAAATACCTGTTGACCCCACTTCCAAATAATTACCAAAAACAGTTTATCCACCCTTATGGCATCTGTAACGCGATATTTTATATCAGTTTCAGATTATTTTTATTCAAATTATTGGTTCTTCTAAATTATATAAAATTTCATGAAATCTTATAAAATTAAATCAAATTTCGTGTGAAAGTTTAAAACTCCATATCGCGGTAAATATACTATCTATTCATTTGCGATCACCTACGTGGCTCGGCGCAGTAGATAGCAGCAAGGGCTTCAAATCGAAAGGACGTAGGTTTGAGTCCAGCAGTCATCAGGATTTTGTCGTCAATAAAAAATGTAATTAGTCTGTCTCAGTAATTCCTTCATCCATTAGATAAATGTGTAAGATCTAATTGAAATTTTTTTTTCGTGATCTAATATTATTTTTGAAAAATTAATGGTGACTGTAGAATTTTATGAAATCTGTGAAATTTCATAAAATTTTATCAGGGCATTTTCAACATAAAACTGTATGAAATTTCATGAATTTTGATGAAATTTTATCAGGCCATTTTCAGCATGAAATTTCGTGAAATTTCGTTAGTGAAATTTTATGAAATTATATAAAATGTTATAAAATTTCATGAAAAAATTTTTTCCCGGGTATTGGTGATTGAAATGGTGGAAGTCAAATTTTGTAATTCTTAGATAAATTACGTATAACATAAATAAGTACAGAGCGAAATTGAAATTCCCTCCTGATAATATTCATAAAAATTTTTTATATTCAACAAAATTTTTTGTTCTAATTTCTACACGTGGACTTTTTACGAATAATATCATATATAATTGGTATTTAACAATAATATAATAATATATATTACTGTATCTAAAGTTCAATCAATTTAATAGTTTGTCTTTTTATTATATACTTGTTAATAAATGATATTTTTTTTATTAATTTTCATAAAGAACTGACATTTTTTAGGTAGATTTTTTTAAAAATCTAACTATTGTACTTGTCCTCATGCTACATTTTTCAAGGAATTTCGTCATAAACTATCATAATTAGTTGAGTAGATTTCAAAAATACCGTTCGTTAAAAAATTTATATATATATATATATATATATATATGTAGCGTTGCTACAATAATTACAATCGATCAATTTCGGCAATCTACGCCGAACATCGATTTTTCCATATTCCGTCTCTACCTCATTCGCAGAGACATAATATTAAGTCATATACCGCTGGACTGCATACACACATCCAAGCACTCTTCTGTATACTTTCTATTACTGTGTTAATTTCGTTAAATCTCGTTAAATAAATAAAACATTTATTTAACATAAATATTAGTTGGTTTTAATCATTTATAATATTACCTCGGCCACTAAATATATATATATATATATATATATATATATATATATATATATATATATATATTAGACTGAGCAAAAAAAATCAACGTAACAAAGAATTTAAAAAACAAATCAATGTTTAAGGCACGGTTACAAGGAAACGTCTCGTTTTACGTCAATTTACTAAGAAAGATTTTTTGTATGGAATTCCATTTCCTTTAAGAAAATATATTGCTCAAATTTTTCAGGTAGATCATTTATGAGTCTTCGGTAAAAATCGAAATTTCTGTCAAAAAACTAATAGTCATAACGAGCACCTCTTAATATCAATATTTAGGGCCTAAACTTGTACAATAATTTTTTTGGTCATCAGGAATAATATTTTCACGGTATCGAAAAAAGCAAAAAATAGTCGATTTTTTTGGCCCAGTCTAATATATATATTGGTTTGAAATAATTAAGTAATTAGCGTGATGAAAAGCTAAGATTATTTTTGAATGAGGCTCGGTATATCATTCATCCAACGATGTTGACAAACTGTTGTTAGGTTGTCCTAGCAACTAGTAGTAACCATGAATAGTACATTTTAAGAAAGTTGAATACATGTGTACTCTTGAATGACAGTAACCAAGAGCAGGCAGAAATGTGCCTCTTGATGGAAAACAAGGAGCAAAATTGAACTTTCAGCCTCGGGATAATAAAAAAATTTTTCTAATGTACCGATTTATATTCGTACTGTTTTAAATTACTATGAATACGGTGAAATTTGCTAAAAGCCATAATTTTATTTGTGTGCTTGAAATTGAAACTGCTTGGCAGTACAAGGTAATAGTAAAAATAAAAAAGCGGGAAGCTAAGGTCCTTTGTAGTACCAATCTCTCGATTCAAGAAACCACAATAATGACTTTTAGATCATTACTTACTGAAACTACCAATAAACTTATTGGTTCTCCGATATTTAGTCCTTTAATCTCAGCACACTTGTATCTTCACATGAGATTGCTTACTATAATATAAATTCACTACACCATTACAACAAAATCAACTGAACAGTTGAACACTAGAAGCTTCAAATAAGAAAAATGCGTCAATTTAATTATTCATTAAACTAGTTTATTATTTTCAATTTAACTCTCGATGCTAAATTAATTATTTAAAGTTAAATGAGTGATTAATTATTATGAGCATTTTTAACTTCCCGCTAAGAAAATTTAAACTTTTCAAAAATTCGGAAGTCATTGGTTTCGGTCCGATTTTCGAAAATCAAATTTCTATTAGATCTTGACGTTTTGAGGTTCTAGGAAGCTAGTCTGACTAATTTCAAGATGATGTCCGAGTGTACGTATGTGTGTTTGTACGTACGTATGTAAATATCTGTAACTCTTGAACGGATGAACTGATTTTGATCGTCAAGATGTCATTCGACGCAGATTTTTAGTGTCTAAAAGCTGTTACAAATTGAGCTTGATTGGTAGGTTGCGTTCGAAGATATTCCAAAAATAAGATTTTTTCAAACAAGTTTGTTTTGGATAACTTTTGATGTCCCTGGGGGATTGATTCCAAAATCTAATCAGTTCTAAAACTTTATAAGCCGCGTTAAATGCTACGTCAACCATCAAAATCAGTTTATTCGTTCAAGAGAAACCGTTGTCGAAAGAATTGAAAAAAAATTTTTTTTTTTTTTTTGAAATGCCTCAAAAACGACTCAATCAATCAATTTCAAAATCTGATCAGCTCTAGAATTCAATAAAAAGCGTTGATTGCCACCCCGACCGTCCCAATCGGTCAATTCGTTTAAGAGATATAGTTGGAGAAAAAATAGTAAAAAACGTTTTTTTTCGAAAACAACCGCATACGAAAAGTATTTTCGAGCTCGAAAAAGTATTCACAACAATTTTTTCGAGCTCAGCGAGCTCGTGAACAGTGGGAAGTTTTGGGACTGACCCGAAGGGTCAACTGATAAACCGATTTTTTTAATTTAAATAATTATTCGTGTGCATTGAAAGTTGTATGTTGCGCAGACGCGTAGAAATTGTAATATAGAGTTGGGTGATCTAAAGTAAGGGTGAGTAGGTGAAATAGAGTTTGGTTGGAGATGGCGTGTGCAGAGCGAAAGTCATTATATTTTCTCTTGGCGTCGCGCAGAGCTTAATCAAGGCGGGCAGAGCCGAGTGGAATCAGTAAGGACTCTATTAGTATTACCCCTTAGGTTTGTTGTTGGTTGGCCAAGTCACTAGCACTGAGTAATAAGAAAGACAGAGACAGTCATCGAGTCTTTTGACTAGTTCTCCAACCCTCTTGGGACTCATTGTCCAACTTAATAACCGCAACTTTTAATTGAATTTGCGACCGGCACGAATTGACTTTCGCTTCAGTCCCGTTAGTCGAGCTGTACCAAATGATTGGTGCTTCCTCTCATCGTAATTTCTCTGCGACAATAAACCACAATCCGATAAATTTCCACTGAAAGGATTTAATTATTTTGTTTCTTATTCAATTTTCTACTATTTTTTATTTTTAATTATTATACTCAATATTTTATCAAGTAAAATACTCCTATACCTAACAGGTTTAATGATGAGTGATTGATTGAGCTTTTATAGCAAGGTTGATTTTCTAGTCTCGTATAGTGTTGAGAAAAGTCGATGACCTAATAGAATGAGGTGCCACGTAGACTTTTATTCTGTAGCCATCGATTTTTGTTGTAGCAAGATGTTTTACACGGATACCATCAGATAGTGCGAAAATCTTGTTATAATTTAAAAATATCTTCCACTAATTAAATTCAATTTTATTTAATGTTTTATAAATTAAATTTGTATTCCTGCAAAAAAAAAATTTTTTTGACGTAACGGAAAAACGAGTTAAGCAAAAATTACTACATACTTAAGCAAACTGGAAAATATGAATTTCTATATGGAATTTTTAGGCATTCTTCTCAAATCCTATTGAAAAAACGCATGTAAAAATTTTGTAGAGATTCCTGTATGGTAATTAGGCATAGGTAATCGAATTACTCACAATTTCTTATATAGATTCTTCTATAATTCCACAATGATTTTTTTTATTGAGAAATTAAAGTTGGTAGTACATGAATTATTATATATTCAAGCAATAATTGCAATCGACTGATTAAGTAATTCATAATGTTTTTTATTGTGATTTTAACAAATTGTTGAATTTAAATTATCAATAATATAGTCAACAGATAAATTTACATTTTTACTGAAGTATTAAAATTTTTTAATAAGGATAGAAATTATTCATTACTTAAAGTAATTTTTTTTACAAAAGACAGTAATTTTTTTATAACCCATCATGATTATCATTAACTCTTATGACTCATTTTCTTTTTTTTTTTGTACAATACAAGTGAACTGTACACATTCCATCACTTAAAAATCCGTAAACGAAATATTTTTTGTTTTATGAGTATTTGTATCTAGTTTTTTTTTTTTTTTTTTTTTACCTAAATCATTGAACGGTTCAATAAAAATTTATTGTTTATTTATTCATTCTGTCACAATAATTTTTCTAATCTAACGTTACTTTTATATTTAACATTCTTGACTTTAGAGATTGTAAATAACTTTCGTTAGTCAACTTGTCAATCGATAAACGACTACAACTATTTTTAGATAAATATCCGCTTGACTTTATGTTGTCAATATTCATTATAGTGTAAAACATTTATTCTAACATTTGATAAGCATATACAAAAAGTGAAGGAATAGAATTTTAATTTTAAATGAAGAAAAATACATGGCTTGAAACTATTAAACTAGAATAAAGTATTCCTTAAAACGTTATTTTTGAATGAGATTTGATTGTCAGTCAGTTGACATAATACTTAACATAAAGTAAAAAATTCAAAATTAGAGATTTTATTGTAACAACAACAACAACAACAACAACAACAACAACAACAACAACAACAACAACAACAACAACAACAACAACAACAACAACAACAACAACAACAACAACAACAACAACAACAACAACAACAACAACAACAACAACAACAACAACAACAACAACAACAACAACAACAACAACAACAACAACAACAACAACAACAACAACAACAACAACAACAACAACAACAACAACAACAACAACAACAACAACAACAACAACAACAACAACAACAACAACAACAACAACAACAACAACAACAACAACAACAACAACAACAACAACAACAACAACAACAACAACAACAACAACAACAACAACAACAACAACAACAACAACAACAACAACAACAACAACAACAACAACAACAACAACAACAACAACAACAACAACAACAACAACAACAACAACAACAACAACAACAACAACAACAACAACAACAACAACAACAACAACAACAACAACAACAACAACAACAACAACAACAACAACAACAACAACAACAACAACAACAACAACAACAACAACAACAACAACAACAACAACAACAACAACAACAACAACAACAACAACAACAACAACAACAACAACAACAACAACAACAACAACAACAACAACAACAACAACAACAACAACAACAACAACAACAACAACAACAACAACAACAACAACAACAACAACAACAACAACAACAACAACAACAACAACAACAACAACAACAACAACAACAACAACAACAACAACAACAACAACAACAACAACAACAACAACAACAACAACAACAACAACAACAACAACAACAACAACAACAACAACAACAACAACAACAACAACAACAACAACAACAACAACAACAACAACAACAACAACAACAACAACAACAACAACAACAACAACAACAACAACAACAACAACAACAACAACAACAACAACAACAACAACAACAACAACAACAACAACAACAACAACAACAACAACAACAACAACAACAACAACAACAACAACAACAACAACAACAACAACAACAACAACAACAACAACAACAACAACAACAACAACAACAACAACAACAACAACAACAACAACAACAACAACAACAACAACAACAACAACAACAACAACAACAACAACAACAACAACAACAACAACAACAACAACAACAACAACAACAACAACAACAACAACAACAACAACAACAACAACAACAACAACAACAACAACAACAACAACAACAACAACAACAACAACAACAACAACAACAACAACAACAACAACAACAACAACAACAACAACAACAACAACAACAACAACAACAACAACAACAACAACAACAACAACAACAACAACAACAACAACAACAACAACAACAACAACAACAACAACAACAACAACAACAACAACAACAACAACAACAACAACAACAACAACAACAACAACAACAACAACAACAACAACAACAACAACAACAACAACAACAACAACAACAACAACAACAACAACAACAACAACAACAACAACAACAACAACAGCTGAAGCGGCTTACCGACAACTCTTTGTTTCGGTTAAGTCCTTCACGCTTTCTGACACCTAAGACATCTGTTTCTGGCGATCCCCCATCCATCGAGCGAGTAGAAGCTTTCTGGTCCGAGTTGTATGGTGATCAACCAAACGTGAATCGTGACACTCCAGCTCTCAACGACTTCGAAGCATTCTGTCGACAACACCACAACGACAATGCTGATAAAGAGAGCCCTGAAGTCAGCGTAGAAGAAGTTTGTTTAGCTCTGAATAATGGTAAGAACTAGGCTGCTCCGGGTCCAGATGGCATTAACCTATTTTGGTGGAAGAAACTAACTTCTACCCATAGCCATTTGGCCCGGATTTGTACAGCGTTTATCAGAGGCGACGAACCAATTCCAGGTTGGCTTGTAGAAGGGCGAACCGTGCTCATCCCTATGAAAGGTGACTTGTCTGACCCAAAGAACTACCGACCTATCACCTGCTTGAATGCGGTTTATAAGATTTTTACTAAAATTTTAAACAATCGCATTCTAGAAGTGATAGATCTTGTATGGCAGCAGATATACGAACTACTTGGCAGTAAAAGAGGCCTGTCAGGTTGCAAAGAGAATCTGTTAGTAGATCGTTGTGTCATTCAAGACGCGATCTACTATCAGAGCAACCTGTCAATGGCCTGGATTGACTACCGCAAGGCATTTGACTCAACATCTCATGAGCTTACTCTCTTTTTGCTCAAATGCCTTGGAGTCAATCGTGATACAGTGGGATGCATCCAGCGTACGATGCAACTTTGGCGAACACGGTTCCACATTTCATGTGGCAACGACAAACGTGTAACCGAAGTTGTACAGTACAAAAGAGGAGTCTTTCAGGGAGATTCTCTGAGCCCTCTGCTGTTCTGCATCTCACTGCTGCCAATATCTGTTGCGCTACGCCGTACTCGTGGATACTCAGTGGGCCCACCAATTGATCGGAGTTATTCGATCACCCACTTACTCTACATGGATGATCTGAAGGTATATGCACCTGATGAGGAACAACTTCAGACAGCCTTGCACATCGTAGGGGAGTATACAGGGGATGTCGGCATGGCATTTGGGTTGGACAAGTGCGCGGTCGTTAATCTGGTGAAGGGTAAGTGCTCTGATGTGCGTGAAGATATCGAGTTGGTAGATGGGAGCGTCATTGACCATCTTGACGCCGGAGAGTTGTACAAATATCTAGGTATTGAGGGAAGTCCTATGCAGGATCTTCCTCAAATCAAAACGACTCTGCAGCGAGTATGTGCGGAGACTCCGGAAAATCTGGTCATCAGAACTTTCCGGAAAGAACAAAGTCTCTGCAACAAACATGCTTGCTGTCCCGGTACTTCTTTACTCTTTTGGTCTCCTTAAATGGGCCCGAAAAGAGCTTAAAGACCTCGATATCAAGACACGCAAAGTCATGAATATGAATCGGAGCATGCACCCTAAGTCTTCAGTCACCAGATTATACCTTTCCCGGCACATCGGAGGGAGAGGTCTACAGAGCTTGGAGTGTCTACACGATCGTTTGGTTTTGGGTTTAAAATATGAAGTTGTCAATTTCACAGCAGATGAAGACGACTTCCTTATGCAAATTGTTCATCAGCATGAGAATGCGCATAAGGGAGCGTTCTTATATAAGGCAGCAACGTACGCAGCAAAATCCCTTGGTCTCGGAAAAGTAAACCCTCTTATTGAACTCCCTAAGGAGGAATTCAAGAGGGTCATCAGTAACGCTGAGCAACAAAAACTGCTCAGTACACACATGGACAAGTCAATGCACAGCGTGTTCTTTAAACACGTGCGTGAACATGGCTTGTCCGAACAGCTGACGTTTTCCTTCCTTAAGTCAGCTGGCCTGATGTCCGAGACTGAAGGGTATATTTTTGCCTGCCAAGATCGTGTAATTAACACTCTCGAATACCGTGCAAAAGTGCTCCAGATGCAGCTACCCGACACACTGTGTAGGGTGTGTAAGCAACATCCTGAAACGCTTATGCATCTCTTGTCAGCATGTCCTGTGCTGGTAAGAAGTGCATACATTCAGCGTCACAATGCTGCTCTGCGAGTACTTTATGTCCACCTTAGACACACGCAAGGTATCGATAAAACACCAGTGCTGCCTTATTTGCCAGGAGACATTCTGCAAGTTGTTGAGAATGACCGTTGCCGTATTTATTGGAACGTGCCATTCGCAACAACGCGGAAAATAGATCACAATAAACCTGATATTGTGCTCTTCGATAAAACCGCTCGTAACATTTATGTTATTGAGTTTTCAGCTCCAGCTGAATATAACATCACGGTTAAAGAAGAGCACAAACACGAAATATATCAGGATCTCCTGTTTGAAATTGGCAAACTTTACCCAGGCTACCGTGTCAAGCTTGTCGTACTCATTGTTGGCGTCCTAGGAGGGATGAAACAGAATTTTGTATCTGCATTGGCTAAAATCCCAACTTGCTCATCGCAAGTTGAGTTTTTGGCATCGAGGATGCAAAAGGCTGTAATTCTCGGATCCCTCCGTCTACTTAGGCAACGAAACTTGGCCTGCTGCGCATGCTAATCATCTTGTTGATGAAGCATCGCAGCAGTAATGATTTGGCGCTCAGTTGAGGCCCTCGGTAGAGTCGGACTACCGGGGATAACCCCCTGAGCATTTAACTTAAAAAGAAATAATAATAATAATAATAATAATAATAATAATAATAATAATAATAATAATAATAATAATAATAATAATAATAATTATAATTATAATTATATTTATAATAATAATAATAAAATTAATAATAATAATAAAATTAATAATAATAATAATAATAATAATAATAATAATAATAATAATAATAATAATAATAATAATAATAATAATAATAATAATAATAATAATAATAATAATAATAATAATAATAATAATAATAATAATTATAATTATAATTATAATTATATTTATAATAATAATAAAAATAATTATAATCATAATTATAATAATTCTTTTTAAATTTAGTTTTGATATATTATTGGTAATGATGCTTTGAAATCTGTATTTTCTCACGAGGCCAAAAGTTAGATACTTTCTTGTATAAACAATGTGAGTGGCAAAGAAAAGAGATGGTTTCTCGATATATAACATGTCCTCCTTGTCATAAGAAAACGAGACTTGAAAATAGTAATGATATTATGTTTGCTTGAGCATTTACACTGGAGTACTATGAAAATTGCAGGGCAAGATAGTAAGAGAGAGTGAGTAAGGAAGAAAGATATGGTAGAAATATAAGAACGAATGAGTAGTAAAGAGACTGAGTGAGATGAAATAGAAAAAAGAAAAAAAACAAGTGAGTGGGTGGATGCAGGGATGGAGGAAAAGGGGGTTGGTACGAAGGCGGAATCCATGGACTGGGCAGTAGGATGAGCGTAATATTCCGAGTAAAACTTTTCACTCAACGCGAAAATAGAGGGAGCTATGTTGGTAGAAAGAAGAAGAAGAAGAAGAAGAAGATGATGATGATATAGAAAAAAAGAAGAGAGGAGTTTGATATATATAAGAACAAGTAAGTAAGAGAAAAAATGAATGGCGGAAAGGAGGTGTCGGGGAAAGAAGAAGAGGCTAAGTACAAAGAATGTAATGTCCTCCTGGGGACACTCTACTGTCTCTGGATTTTTCCAGAATATCCTGAGAAATAATAAGGATAACGATGCTGAGAACAAGTGCCCTACGACAAGAAATTCCTTTTCTACTTGTGGCTTCTACAGCACGTGCATTCTTATACTTACTGTCAGTTAAAGTTTACTAAACATTGAACTTGTGTCTTTCTGTAGATTCAGATCAATATCTGCAACGAAAATTTTAAATATATATATAGATATATATATATATATATATATATATATATATATATATATATATATATATATATGTATATATTGTTATACATTATACTTTCTTTGATTCAGTAAATTTTTCTTGCCTCTACTTCTTAAATGATATTTCACATACACGACTAAATTTGCATGTAATTTAAAAATAAAATTAGTATCCGGAATATATAATTTAGATCTAACGTGATCTGATTATTAGATTTAATTTTTTTCAATTTTTGATAAACACAGATACATTGTCCCGAAATCTCTTGTAAAATTAAAATTTCGAATTTTTACAGTTTCCACATCTAAATACAATACCAGACTTAGATCTCTGTACAAATCTTTCATACAATCTCAAGTAAATCTGGGCCAAAAACCACTAATACCTTTTGTTTAAATTTTTATTCTTTTGAATTTAAAAAGTAGCCATTACCCGCTTGCTTCGCTGAGCGTAAGTTAAAATTAAGTAATGAATTTTTTTTATGATTAAAATTATTTCTATAACTATGGCTTCGATCTGTGACTTGTACTGATATAATCGTAATAAGCTATGCAAAATTAATAACACACACTTAAAATATAAATAATAACACCACAATTATAACGGTTAGAAAAAAAGTATAATGTAATTATATTGATTAAGTTACAAATACACGCGTCTTTCTCATAAGATCTTGAATAAATGGGAAGGTTCTTAATATTTTGATTGAAGTATAATTATTAAAAAAATTTTTTTTTATTTTTAACATGGATTGATCAAAGTAATAATGTATGTTTAAAACTCATTTTAGTGTGTCATTACACGACGTAATGGATATTCCAGCCAAATTTGAACTTTGTAACACATATATTTCAAAAACGGGAGCATATAAAAGTTTGACGCCCACGCAAACCCCCTTAGGAGTAAATTTTTATGTATAGGGATAGGGGGGGGGGCTTCAAATTTTAGATACCCGAAATATTTGGGGGCAAAATGGGCCCAGCCTCCAAATTTGTGTTTAGCTTATATGATTTATGAACAAGGAACCCTTACAAAGTGTTTGAGATTGTGGTTTGCTATCAATACGTCTAAGTAGAAAAATTTTCTGAACTTAAATTTAAAAATTAATTTTTTTTTTTTCATAGCTTAAACATAATTCAGAAGTTGAATTAAGATCATGTCAACGGCGAGCCCAGTGCTCTATCAGTTAAGCTATTCGAGCGTATGCTATAGTCCGTTCAATGTATCAGTATACAAAACGTTAAAATAATTAAGCGCGAAAAATTTATATTTTAGAGAAATTTATTAATTCGCGTTTTTAACATACCTGCACCGAAAGTTTAAATTCCTGCCCAATTAGAGGAAAAAAAATCGTTCTCTTTTCTTTAATAAGAAAACGAATGATAAAAATTAGCACATGCGCCAGTTTTCCCACAAACAGAGCCAAAAATTTATACATTTGAATGTAGATTCCGACTAGAAATTATTCCCAAGCATACATTGGGACCCTATTGGGTATTGAGGGGGCAAGCACCATAGGGTTATCCCAATTGAGATATGATTGGGAACATGTTGGCTAAACCCAATGCTAAAATTAATGACTCGATAATGGGTTTGCTCGATTGGGATATTTTTGGGAACTTGTTAGGACGACCTAACGTCAAAATTAATAACCAGCTATTGGTTTTACCCAATTGGGGAATAATTAGAAACACGTTGGGAAAACTAAACATGAAATTTATAAAAAAAAATATATTTACGTTTTTCGTGTATTTTTATATACAAAAAAAAAAAAAAAGAAAAATGATTTAACCTTAAAAATAAAGAAAAAAAACTAAACAAAAGCAAAATAAATTTTTGATCTTTCGCTAATTATAAATTTAATTATAAACTTAAAAAAAAACTAAGACTTTAATAGAAACACAATTCAAATGAAATATCTATTACTTTCATATGCTTATATATATTATTATATGTAAAGATAAAAATCGAATAGTTGTGTATGTTAATACCAGTGATGCACGTGGTGCCGAAATTTTGTGACTATACTAAAAGCGTAAACAAGTTCAGACAAGTCCACGCTTAAAACAAATAACTAGTGGACAATGTTCCTAGATTAGGCTATTTACCGCCAATGGGGCTATAAACTTTGTTTGGGCTATTTGGAGTTTTTAATTGAAAAAAAAAACTAATCTAAATAATGCAATTAATGAAATGTAGCTGTCATTCCTTAAATTTATGCGTTTCTAAAGCTTGTAAAGAGCTACCTTCAGGCTTAGAATTTCAATTGCGGGAAACGAAAAATTGGTTAAGCCCGCTCTGCCAATTGACCTACAAAGAAATGTGTGTAAAACTGAATACAAATAATCCACGCAATAACTGAATTAATTGAAAAACGATTAGTCATTTGCAGATATAAGTTTAAAAATGTCATGGCTGTGATTAGTGCCATCATAGTATATTGTGTGAGAAGGGATGAAACAAGACGATTTTAGACTAAGGTGAACTTGGCTGCCCAAGCCGTAGGCGAGTCACACACCATATTTTTCATGATTACCTGCATCGAAATTTCAAGATTCAGCATCAGCAGTCAGTGAAAAACAAGTTAATTTTAAGCCAATGATGCAGAGAACTGCTAGGGAATGAGAAATCTTTAATTTACAGTCACTTATTAAATAGTAAATAAGACAAAAATATTATTTTCACTCTTTTTTTAGTAATTTCATTCGGTTAATTAAAACTGTCACTTAAAAAATTAAATGAGTATAATGAAGTGACAAGCAAACGAATGTAAGAAATAAGGCTGAACTGAACATTAAATATAACCAACACCGGGCAGAAACAATTGTGTTCTTTTCCAAGGGAAAAAACACGCATATTTTTGCCCGCTATATGAAGGTATTTGTGAATTGCGAATTTTCTGTAGTTCTTTGCAGCATCGGCTCGAAATTAGCTAGTTTCGACTGGCTGTAGAGACACTGAAACTTCTAGTTTCGATGCTGGTATCATGAAAAATAATGTAAAGAAATACAGTTTTTAAATTTAGATTTATTATAGTGCTATGAAACATTTTAAGTGAAATTATTAAATGGAATTGATCATTAGATGTATTTTTAATATTTATCTTGACCTGCTAACCTGCAAAAAGCGTCTTTAAATGAAAGAAAACAACTTGTTATTATATTTTAAATAGTATATTATCTGACAAGGGATGAAACAAGGCAATTTAAGACTACGGTCTGCCCTAGCCGCAGGCAAAGGCTGACATCACCCGCAGTCTGAAATAATGTTTTATCCTGAGTCACACACTATATTTTTCATGATTACCTGAATCGGAACTTGAAGATTCAGTGTCAGCAGCCAGTAAGAAACAAGTTAATTTCAAGCCAATGATGCGAAGAACTGTTAGAGAATGAGAAATATGTGATTTACAGTCACTTATTAAACAGTAAATAATACAAAAATGTTATTTTCACTTATTTTTCAGTAATTTTATTTGGTTAATTAAAACTGTCTTTTAAAAAATGGAATAAGTAAACTGAAGTGACAAGTAAACAAATGAGAGTAATAAGGCTGCAAATGAACATTAAATATAACTGACACCGGGCAGAAACAGTTGTGTTTCTTCCCAAGAGAAAAAACACAATTGTTTCTGCCCGCTGTATGAAAGTATTTTTGAATTACGAATTCGCTAGCAGTTGTTTGCAGCATCGGCTTGAAATTAGCTTGTTTCGACGGGATGTAGAGACACTGAAACTTTAAGTTTCGATGCTGGTATCATAAAAACATATATGTTAAAATATTTATGACAAAACTATTATATCTATTTAATTAACTCATAATATACTCTATTCATTACATTATTAGTAATTTAATTGTTTTCTTAATCTTAAAGAAAAAAAAATTTAATTAAACAGCTACGTTTTACTATCATTGCAAGTTAAAATATATTATTTAATATTAGAAGTTATTTTTTTATCGCCTAAAATTATTTACATTGTAACAAAAATGTGCAATTTTTAATAATTTTTTTTAAAACGTTTTTATTAATGTTTGTAAAATTTTCTAGAAAAGAAAATTTAAAAATTTTTTAAAGTTATATCCTTTCGGTTTTGGCTATTTTTTGGCTACTCGAACGCCACTTATCGGCGGTTTTCGTTAAAACTTTTCTGGCAACACTAGTAGTGGACAAATACCCATATACATGTGACTCTTGTATTAGAGAACGTTTACGTAACTCATTAAGGCGTAATTTTTAGAATCCTTTACAGCTACAATACCGTGCAATATAATTGATAGAAATAATAATAAAAATGTCCTAGTGCAGTGTAACATAATTGATAAAAATAATAATAAAGTGCTAGTATAGTGAATATAGGTTATAAAAATTATTTCTTGTGCAAAGTGAGAATTTGTGACATTGTTAGTTGTAAATAACTTCAATCGGAAAATTAAAATATATTATTAATTAAAAATTAGTTTAAATCCAAAATAAATAATTTGTAATCAAAGAAAACTATAATAATAAGTTATTTGTATAATTAATAATTGATTAGTAGATTTTTTTATTTTACAAAGTCATGGACTACTGATTGACTAACAGTGTCCCAACGTTGCGAAACGATAATCGGCCAGTCATGAGTAGCTATTCATTAGCCAGCCATCGGCAGCGTCATTTAAAATATTAAACGGCTGCTGGTAATTAACCGTGCTTGGGCCATTACTAATTGCCAATGCTTGGCCGAGTGACGGCAGTCAGACATCGGCCGATCTACGGAAGTTTTTCTATTAACGGTGATTTTGTATGGGAATCTCCCCGCTGTTTTCGAGCTCCTTGAGCGTTGAAAATAAAATGTCCTAAATGTTCATGTGGTTATCAAAATATATTGGGATGGTAACAGATGAATCTCCCGGAGAATATTGCCATTGGCATAATATTTGCCAATTTCTGCATCGAAACAACATAAGAATAAAATACTACGAATATCAAAATGCATATTGAATTTTCATAGATAATATTAAGTTTGAACGCGAACTTTCGGACAGAATCGAGTTTCTAAATCATTCGTATAATTTACTAATTAATAATAAGTATACAGACTATCTATTTCGAAAATAGTATATTGTACAACTAGTGCGGTAAGTTGTCGATTGCCCACAAGAGCAAAGTTGAGCGCACGAACTTATTTGCTCGTGTGGGTAATCGGCAATACCGCACGAATTGAACATACTTTTTTCTATTATTAATGCGATATGAGTACGATGTTAGTGCTCGCTGTTTTATTCCCCAAGTAGCTTTTTGTTGATTCAACTGTTGCCGTGACATTTTTGTGGGTTATACGATAATCTGCGTGCGATGAAATAAATTTGCGTGCTACAAGGTTACTTATGACTAAGACGTATACCTGCGGATCCTTTTTTAGTCAAAATCAAAGGTGCAATTTAAATTTGCAGTAAATGACAAAAAAATTTAGTTATAAACTAAAAACACAACTTTAATCGTGAATAACTTTTAAAATAATGATTTTATCGAAAAAATCAGAGACCTTTTTTGTAGAGCGGAAAATTTTCTAACGAAATCTATATTGATCCTAGTTTTAGATTAATTTGCTTCAGAGATAAAAAATTAAATGCAATAAGTCAAAAAATCTCATGTTATTTGAATGGAAATGTAACATGATTTCGGCATGGTTAAATTTAAAAATTAAGAGCTTGTTTAGGGTGGATAATTTTTTTTAAGGCAAAAACTAGAAGTTCAGGGGGCGGCAGCAAAAAAAAATAACAACTTGGGAAATAACGGAAACTCTAGGGTATACATATCATAATATGATTATATTAGACATTATATGATCTTATATGATTATATAAGATTTTATAAAGTCATATAAGTTTTTATAAGACCAATTTCATTATAAAACTTTATATGATTTTATATGAGTCACTTTTATATGATTTATATATGATTATATAAGAACTTTTTTCCCGGGATTAAAGTAGCCTAAGTGCTTTGTTCACTTGATATAGGGAATTATTAATTTTGTAAATAAAATATTGTTCGAAAATTTGATTAAATGCCTTTTAATTTTAATTTTAAATCAGTTAATAATTTTCTTTTCATTAATTCAACCTATTGATGAAAATATGAAGGATTAAATTTGATAAGCTTCGAAAAAATTTTTGATAAATATTTAATTTACAATATTAACAAAATCTAAATCTCGTGAATGAAGACCTTGAGCTTTTTAAACAAAAGTACCTTTTTCGTAGAAAATCAATTTTATGTTTACCCTGATAGCTAGAGTTTCTCGTCCAAAAGTTGGTATTCATTAGTTTGCGACCAACTTGACGACTAGCTGTCGACAACTTTAGCATTTGCAACTTTTGGCTACAAGTTACCACCAACTTTCTAAGAAAGTTGACGCCAGTATGGAGCCGCAACTGGAATGCAGGTTTCTGAGAAAATGGAAGGCAACTTAACGTCAACTTATTGAATTTTCAACTTTTGCCACCAACTTTCTCAGAAAATGTCTATCAATTTTGGAAGTATCAACTTTTGCGGCCAACTTGGTGTCTAGTTGCGGCCGTAAATTTCACGCCAGTTTCTCGCCAACTTGGCTATCAGGGTAGTTATGCTACTAAAATATTATTTAGTACCAGCCAGGAATTCCGAAGATATATCTAACTTTAGCAATGACGAAGACTTTCTCAGTAACACTCAAATTTGACATACCTAACTTTAGCAAACCTTCGGTCATCCCGATCCCGTTGCAGCCAGGAATTCCAAAGATACACGGAACATTTGCCTACTATCGCTACCAAAAACTTTCCTTTTAACAACCAAGTTTGGAAATGTTTTAGTACAGTAAAATCTCCGTAATGTTAACACTCATGTCCAGGACTATTCCGTAATATTAATAAATCCTGTCGTCCCCACCATACCAATACTCGTGTCTTATGTGCGCAGGTCTACGCGGTAAAAATGCGTAATGTGCAAGAAAAAAAAAAATACATTTTTAAGTAAGGATTTAATGGTATAGGTGTAGATCGGAGGATTCGAATTTTCCGCCACTAAGCTTTTTTTTCGATTGGTCGAGCAAAAAAACGTAGTTGCAGACAGGATTGTTGAAATTAGGGAGAGAATCTTGTTAAATTTACAGGGAGTATAACACTACGGAGAGTCACATTAGGGAGATTCTACTGTATGTCGAGTTTCGGTTTTTCTTATAAGGACGGAACTGAGTACAAGTTCGGTTTTCCGTATTTCGGGATGCCTCCATCAGGACGGGACAAGGTTCAAATTAGGATTGTCGTATTTCGGAAAGCCTCATTCGGTCCGAAGTGGTAGTTCAGCATGCCACACTGGAATTCCAGTCGGGTATCATTTTGTGTATATAATAAGAAAGAAATACCCGGGAAACATTTTTTCATGGAATTTCATAAAATTTCATGAAGTTTCATAAAATTTAATGAAGTTTCATAAAATTTAATGAAATTTCACAAAATTTCATAAAATTTTATGAAATTATACTAATGAAATTTGGTGAAATTCTGTGAAATTTTATAAAGTTTTATGAAATTTTGGACAATTATATAAAGTTTTGTAAAATTTTATAAAAATTTTTAGTTTTCATAATTGTTATTGAGATCCCAAGGAGTTATTGGTATGAAATTTTATACGTTTTTATGAAATTTTACAGTTTTACAAAATTTTATAGAAGTTCATAAAATTTGAAAAAAACATGAAATTTTATCAGAAACCATGAGATAATTCTATGAAATTTCATAAAATTTTGCAACATTTCATAAAGTTTTGTAAAACTTCATAAAGTTTCTTCAAATTTCATAAAAATTTATAAAATTTTCCATAATTGTTACGAAGATTCCAAGGACTTAGCAGTATAAAGTTTTATATATTTTGATAAAATTTCATGAAATTATATGAAGTTTAATGAAATATTATAAAACTTCGTGTAATTTTAGATAATTGAAGTTTTGGCCTTACACGACATGTTACAAAATTTCATGAAATTTCATTAAATTATGTGAAATTTTCTGAAAATTATGTTTGGTTTCTAATTAATTTTTATAAATATTTTTACAATTTTATATTTCGATAAAACTACATAATTTCATGAAATTGCATACATAGAGAGAATTTTATGGTAAAAGTTATTATCAAGTTATAGTACAAATTTTAAACTGAATTTTATAGTCGAAAATATCATTCAAATTACTAAATAAACAACCCAGGAAAAAATTTTTTCATGAAATTTTATAGAATTTTATAAAAATTCATAAAGTTTTATAAAATTTTATGCTGAAAATGGCCTGATAAAATTTTCTGAAAATTAGAAATTTTCATGAAATTTTATAAAATTCTACAGTCAACATTAATTTTTCGAAAAAAATATTAGATTTTGAACAAAAAATTGCAATTAGATCTTACACATTGATCTAATGATTGGAGGCATTACTGAGACAGACTAATAATATTTTTTATTGACGAAAAAATCCTGGCGACTGCTGGATTCGAACCTATGTCCTTTTGATTTAAAGTCCTTGCTGCTATCCATTGCGCCAAGCCACGTACGTGATCGCGAATAAATAGATAGTATATTTATCGAGATATGGAGTTTTAAACTTACATACGAAATTTGATATAATTTCATAAGATTTTATGAAATTTTATATAATTTTGGAAAAACTGACGATAATTTCATGATGAAGTATATAACATACCCCGTCACAGATGCCATAATGGCGTCAAATTTTTTTTTTTTTTTTTTTTTTTTTTTTTTTTTTTCAGGAATTGACGTAGTTATATTTTATGAGTATAACAGAAACCAAAAAATTTGTTTCCAAATTCAAATTTTCTGGCATGTGGCCCAATTGGGACGATAGCCAATAAGAAAAAAAAAAAAAAAAAAAATTCAATTTTTTTTTATATGCCTTTATGGCTCTCGGCGTTGGTACCGGGAGCCATGAGGGCGTATAAAAAGATTATTTTTCAGAAATCGACTTAATTATGTTCTAAAAGTTAATGCTAACAAAAAAAAATTTTTTTTAACATTTCGTTTTTTTTATACTTAAAAAAAAATTTTTTTTTTTTTCAAAATTAAAATTTTTATGCAACTAACGAAAAAAATTTTCCTGAGTTCGAACGTTTTTTATCATTCTTATAATTTTAGGTCACAATCACGATGGTTTCGGACACTAAATTTTTTTTGTCTTTATTATACTTATTGAACATAATTACGTCAATTTCCGAAAAAAAAATTTGTATATGCCCTTATGGCTTATCTGCGGTATATTTTGCAGGTATACGCCCTTATGGCATCTGTAGTGCAATATCATACGGAAAAGAATATTTTCATGAAATTTCATAGAATTGTTTTATTAAAATTTTATAAAATCTGAAAAAATTGTATAAAATTATATAAGAATTTATGTAATTTAAAAAAATTTAATGAAATTGTATATGAAAACCATAAGATAATTTTCATAATATTTTATGAAATTTGATATAATTTCGTAAAGTTTTATAAAATTTCTTAAAATTTTGTAAAAGGCGACAAAATTTCAGAAAAATTCATAAAGTTTTACATAATTGTTATCAAGATTCCACGGAGTTATTGGTATGAACTTTCATGAATTTTTTTAAAATTTTATGAAATCTTATAAAATTTTTTTTTAATTTTATGAAATCTTATAAAATTGTTTGAAATTTTATAAAATTATATAAAATATCATAAAAATTTTACATATTTACTACCAAGATCTGAAGGAGTATTGAAAATTTTTTTTTTTTCTAATTTCTAAAATTTCTTGAAATTATATGAAATTTCATAAAATTATGTAGTTTTATTAAACTATAAAATTGTAAAAATATTTTCAAAAATTATTTAGAAACCAAGAGATAATTTCCATAAAATTTTACATAATTTAATGAAATTTTGTAACATCTCGTGTAAGACTAAAACTTCAATTATGTAAAATTACACGAAGTTTTATAGAATTTTATAATATTTCATAAGACTTCATATAATTTTATGAAGTTTTATAAAAATATATAAAATTTTATGCCACCAATTCTTTGGAATCTTCATAACAATTGTGTAAAATTTTATAAATTTTAATGAAATGTTATAAAATTTTATTAAGTTTTACAGAAATTGATAAAATTATGCAAAACTTTATGAAATTTTACAAAAACGAAATTTTGGCCTTTCACGAAATATCACAAAATTTGATGAAACTATAAAATTTAATCAAACTTTATTAGTATAATTTCATAAAATTTGTTGAAATTTTGTGAAATTTTATCAAATTTTATAAAACTTCATGAAATTTCATAAAATTTCATGAAAAAATTTTTTCCCGGGAATCTGAATTGTAGTATCTACCAACTATATAGTAAAATTTACAATCATTCATGATAATCAAAAATTATAACTTTTATTATCTTAAATAATTTCTACTATTATCAACATCGTAATTCTTAATAACCTGATGGTAATGGTTACTATCAGCCCAAATAATGATTACCATCTAAGCTAATAAAAAATAAAAATACCAGCGTTACAGTATGAAGCTTGTTTGCGTGTAATTTGTTTTACTGTGTAAGTGATTAATTTCACACACACACGCGCGCATCAACATACATACGCCCCCACATAGGCACACAAGCGCGCACACACATGCACATATATACCCACGCACGCATGTACGCGCGCACCTATGCACATACACATTCACACACACGCGAACACACACATATGCATATTATAAATCGATATAATATTTCTCGTTTAAGAATTTTCACAACATTGAATGGTAACATTTACCATTTTTGGTTGTAACCAATTTAATCTTTATTAGTTAGAATTAGCATCTTCGATAGTAATCGTCAACACCATCATTTGTTACTGCTATTATTTTCAATGGTAAAACTATCATTGTAAGCACTGAAAATTTCTATTACTATTTTAGATAGTTAAAATTAAAAATTTTGTATTGTCGACACCATAATTAAATTCTTTCCGTGTATGATTTTAAAAAATTTTAGAAATTATAAAAAAATATTTACGAATACTTCTTCGGATCTTGGTAATAAACATAAAAAATGTTTATGATACTTCATATATTTTATGAAATTTCACAAAATTTTATAAAATTTCATAAAATTTTATAAGATTTCATGAAATTTAAAAAAAATTCTTGAAAGTTCATACTAATAACTCCTTGGAATCTTGATAACAATTATGTAAAACTTTATGAATTTTTTTGAAATTTCGTCTCCGTTTACAAAATTTCTTGAAATTTCACAAAATTTTATCAAATTCCGTAAAATATTATAAAAATTATCTGATGGTTTCCAATATAATTTCATAAAATTTTTTAAAATTTTATGAAATTTCAATAGTACAATTTTATAAAATCTCATGAAAATATTCTTTCCCGGATTATTATATCGCGTGACAGATACCATAAGGGCATATACCTTAAAAAGATATCGCTGATAAGTCATAAGGTCGTATAAAATTTTATTTTCTTGGAA
>OZ024708.1:13429158-13446658 GCA_964016945.1 Microplitis deprimator | reverse complement strand
TCACTTGCCAAGTTACGGCAGCTGACTATTGAGCCAAGCCTCGGCTAGGGCTTGGCTCAATGGTTTGATTACGTTAAGCTCAGTCTTAGCAGCTGACCATTGGCTCAAGTCTTGGCCGAGACTTGGTACAATGGTTTGATAACGTTAAGCCAAGTCTTGGCCACTGACAATTGGCCCAAGTCTAGGCCGAGGCTTGGTCCAATGTTTTAATTAAATTAAGCCGAGCCTTAAGTAGTGACCAGTGGCCCGAGCCTCGGCCAGGGCCAGGCCCTATGTTTTGATTTTTGTCAAGCCGAGTCTTGGAGCTGATCATTGGCCAATGCCTCAGCCTAAGTAAAATTTTTATTTAATATTAAAATGAGCAACTTTAAATGTATATATATATATATATATATATATATATATATATATATATATATATATATATAGAGAGAGAGAGAGAGAGAAGACCAGGACATGACGGTCCACCAAGTATACGATTAATATCAAGAGTTGAAATTTTCTAAAAAGTAAAATTATTTGATATACAACAATTTTCATTTAATTGATATATACAAATTAATAAATATATGTCATTACTCATCAGACAATTTTAAGTTCATTGAATAAAACTACATTTCACCTCATCTTTACGATCTAATATTTCTAAATTAATTGTATTTAAATAATTAAAAAGCAAAAAAATCATGATTACCTGAACATCAGATTTAGCACAGTAGATAGCGTCCCGGCCTAGTAATCAGAAAGATCTCACTTCGAACCCCGGTAGCCCTCAAATAATTTTTTTTGTGACAGACACTCGAAATGTACGACATTTAGCGCCTATAGTCGGCAGCTAAAAATATTAGATAAGATACAGCTGGTAAAAAAGGTACCTAATTGTTCTAGTAGTGACGTCATGAACGGATCAAAAAATATTTTTTGGTTACATGTGCGATAGCAAACGACCAAAAAATATCGAAGTAACTCAATGAGTCATCTCGTGACAAAATTTATCATCATATTAATTCATACACTTGCCGACTTCTCTCTCATTTTCAACAAATAATCAAAACAATCTTACCAAATTCACGTATATCAGGGCTAAGCTGCTACTCTGGTCGTCCTTTTTTCAAGGGCGCCACTGGAAGTAATAACGGCGTCCCAGAGCCGGATCTTAGATCATTAGGGTCGGTGTAAAATTTTGATTTGTAAGAGAAGGATGAGGAAGGATAATTTATAAATAATTATGATAATTTTAATTAACAATTTTAACCTTTTATTTAATAAACCTCTTTAACTTTTATAACCCTTATAGACCTTATAACTTATAATCTTATTACCTTATAAACCTAACGTCAAATTCTTTCGACAATTGACAATCTTATTCTAGGCCAACTAACTTTGGCCATCACATACACACTCACACTGAGTCCCCTGGACTTATTATACACACACGCAACTTTTCTTAAACTTAATTTCCACGCGGTCACCAAGACCCTCTACGTGGCCAAAACCTTAAACTATTTCACGCGGTGACCTTGACCCTTTACGTGATATAAAACCTTATTTAATATTTTTGCGCGGTCCCCTGGACCCTCTACGTGATTTTGGACACTACTAATTGACGACATTTATTTATAACTTATTTAATTATCCACAATTTCCATAGTTACGTTTTTCACTCACACTTCTACTAATATAGAATTTCTTTATTTAAAATTAATTTCCATCTCGTTAATTACCATTTTAAAATCACTTAGTAAATTTAACAACAACTAATTTCTTATAAACTTTATCCTTTTCTTATCAACAATTTTGTTAAGCCGGTTTTATGAGTTAGTTTATATGAGCGCTTAACAATTTATTACGACCTCGATATCACAATACTCAAAACTCGAACATTTATTTTCCATGTTTGACTTAACGACACTTTTAACGTTTATAATTTTATTAATTGATTTTATTCTAATTTATTAATGTAATTTACTTATAATTAATTTTAACTTAATATTAATGACTAGATTACTTTGACTAGAATGCAATTGATTTTCCGGTGAATGCTTTACACGACCTGCCTGGAAGATTCAAGAAGAATTTTCCGACGAGTGACAAACAACCTTCCTGGAAATATCAAAGCTAATTATCGTTGAGTCCGGCTTTCGATTATTTTATTACACGTTAATAGACACGACAATACTTCGCGGACACGACGTTAAATTATATATTATAATTAACAAATATTCCGGCTCCCTGCCTGGAATATTTTACAGAATATCTATTACAATTTACGTTGATTCTTTTCCGTCGCTCGTTCTATATTAATTGTCCTTGTCCGTGTCTTGTTCTCTCTAGTCCGTGTATTAGGTTCTCTCTTGTTCGTGTAGTTGTTATGGACCGTGTGTGTCTGGATAACCGGGTCGTCTCGAATTTTCCTTATCGTGTTAACTCTCTCGGATCAAATTCTCGTCTTCGCCAAAATACTTGGACTCTCCTTCAACTTGCTATTCAGACGCAATCAGTTCTTGATAATGAAAGGTACCGGCTACCTGCATGGTATCTTGTAACAATTTTGATTTTCTTTTATTGCTTGGTTCCACAATAATTAAGTAAATCACAATTAAATAAATTTACCTGATATAATTAACAGTGTCTGATAATGGCGTCTATGTTGTTGGCTTCTACTTTAGGTCCGTTTGGTTCGGTCGTTCCGACGATAAGCCTCGTCTTGATGGCTGCCCAGTCTTCGTGTCCGTCTGGGTGGTTACCCGGTCCTGCCGACTCTCTCTCGACTCTGCTTCGTCTTCCAGTTTTATAAATTATGCTCGATAATTTTCGGCCATGATCGGAAAATTCCTCCTCTACCTAATTATGATTGGCCCTTGCGTATTAGCATTTTCAATTAGCGCGCCTGGCGACAAGTCGAAAAACTTAATTGAATGCTCGTTTGGGGTTGCAGGTAGAGTAAATGGCCAACCGTAAAAATTCACGATTTTGGTTGATAATAAAACTCAATTTACCCCGTTGCATACGAAATATGAATTCCTAAATTACACATGCACACAAATTATAAACCTTCAGCTTCGTAAAACAACTGATTAAATAAAAACATAAACTTATCATTTCTAATATAATAATTAATTAAAATCTGGTGAAAACAATTGAAATGGAATAAAATGCCGCCTTCGGCTTGGGCACCAATCTTCACATCTCGTGTCTTAAACACGAACGCACTCAATAGATAAACTACTAATTTGTTATTTCCCATTAATTCAGTAATCAATTAATTATACTCCAATGTACACTGTAAAAAATTCGCGGAGTGAATGAATTTTTAATTATTCACTTCCCTCGGAGTGAAATTCACTCCGAAAGAGAGTTTTCGCGGAGTAAATAATTTTTTATTAATTTAATTCCTCCGGAGTTAAATTTACTCCGGAGGGAAGTTTTGAAAATATTATTAATAAAAAATAACTCCACTAAATAAAATCGGAGTAAAAACTTGCGTATTACACTACTGATCAGCTGATACGCACACACACACAATTACACTTACACACACCTACACACACATGCACACATTCGAACACACGCACGCACACATTCGAACACACTTACGCTCGCACACACACACATACGCGAACTTGCACACACTCGCACATACAAACACTATTTAACAGTTTAATGTAAATTAATATAAATTCATTTAATTGTTACAACTCCGAACCGGAGTTATTTGGGAGTGCAATAAAATCCGCATCACTCCGCAATCACTCTACTAAAAAAAACTCCCAATTCACTCCGCATGCGGAGTGATTTTTTTTTAAACTCCAGAACTCCGAATGGTGGAATGAATCCGATGTTAATTCGGATTTAATGTCAATCCGAATTCACTCCGGATTCACTCCGGATTTTTTACAGTGTAATGTCGATGAAATTATCATCAAACTTTTTTTTAATTATATTTATTAATTTAAATAATAATATGTTAGATCGTGCATTGGGTAAGCCTTAGATTTTTTGCTCCCCGAGGTTTGGCCGAGGCTTGATTTTTTGTTTCCCAAGCCTTGGAACATGGACATCATCCAAGGCTTGGACCAATGCTCACCCAATAGTTCAGCCTCGGCTTGCGCCAAGGCTCGGAACTTTGGCATGACGACTGGCTGAAGTCTGGTCTGAGCCTTGGCCAATGGTCCCTCTAACCAGGGTAAAATAATAAAAGCTATTATCTGATTATCATCAATAATTGTAGATTTTACCATATAGTTGGTATACTATAATATCTATAGATAATACAATTCACATTGTTTATCTAATAATTTAAATGATATTCACTACTATCCAGTTGAGTTTGAAAATTTTACTATAACTACATGATAATTTTTTACTATAAAATTCTCTCCGTATAGTACTAAAAAAAATTCTTTTCATCTGCAATAAAAAAAGTCGGTCATCAGTTGACCCTGCAGGCCAGCCTCAAAACTCACCGCTGTTTTCGAGCTCGTTGAGCTCGAAAAAATCATTGTTGATACATTTTCGAGCTCAAATATACTTTTGTATGCTGTTAATTTCGAAAAAAAAAATCTTTTTTACCGTTTATTTCTTCAATGATATCTCTCGAACGAATTAACCGATTGAGATGGTTATGGTGGCAATCGACGTGTTTTGTTGAGTTTTAAAGGTGATCAAATTTTGGAATTAATTTGTCCAGTCGTTTTTGAAATTTCAAAAAAACTAAAAAAAAAATTTTTTTTTATTTCTTTCGTTAACGGTTTCTCTTGAACAAATGAACCGATTTTGATGGTTGAGGTGGCATTCGATGCGGCTTATAAAGTTTTAGAGCTGATTAGATTTTGGAATCAATTTATCGAGCAAATTAAAACTTATCCGAAAAAAACATTTTTGAAAAAATTTTATTTTTGAAATATCTCCGAATGCACTCTACCGATTAAGCTCAAATTTTCCCAGCTTATAGTATTTAACAAGCTGCGTCGAATGATACCTTACCGATCAAAATCGGTTTATCCGTTCAAAAGTTAAAGAATGTTTACATAGAACCTCAAAACGTCAAGATCTGATAGAAATTCGGTTTTCGAAAATCGGACTGAAACCAATAACTTCCCGAATTTTTGAAAATTTTCAATTTTTTTAGCGGGAAGTTGAAAAAAAATTTTTTTTTCAATACTATCTTGGAAATAGAAGCACCATCCAATGATTCACTTTTTGAATGGGAAAGTGAGTTATCCATGGTTGAATTTTCCAACTTTATTTTTCTCCAACTAAAATTGATAAATTTTAAATGTCTACGATGAATTTATAAGATACTTGTAGCATAAAAGGACCTCATGTCGTGTTGTTATCTCAAACCAGGCAAATTTATCGTAGTACACAACACACGGGTATGTAGACCAGGACTTGTGGTACTTTTTTCAATCTATATATATTTTATTGGGGTTCGTTATTTCAAAGCAACATTTTTTTTTAGTGGTTGTGGAAAACATCATAAAACATCATAGTTCATCACAAAGGAAAAATTATCGCGCAAGAAAAAAAAATTTTCTCGATTACAGATCCAGCCAAAAAATTGTTTTTAAAACTAAGTTTCTTTAACTAGTTAAAAAATCAACTCTGTAAATCGAAGTGTTTTGATCTAAATCACCTAAGTGTTAAATTGCCATTTGAATACATTGTAGTCACTTTCTTAACAAGTGCAAGTGAGTAGAAAGTGACTATAATGTATTTAAAAGGCAACAAATCACTTAGGTGTTTAAAATTTAAACACTTCGATTTACATTGAATAGATTGAATAGACTAATACACATTTTTGTAGGAAATTAAACGTTCTACAAAAAAAGTTACTTATCAGTTTTTCAATAAATCTATCCGTTCATAAGTTTCTTCAAGTTAAAGCTTGAAGTACAATGAATTTCAAGATTTTTTGAGAAATTGATGTTTAAATGCAAATAACTGAAAAGCGTATCGGCAAATTCCAAATAATTTTTAAGAAATAATTTTTTGGAGATGAAATAGTTTACAAAAAAGGTCCTGTGAGGTTTTCCCGAGTCAAAAATAAAACTTGATTTAGACTTGGTTCACCAAGTCGAAATTTGGAGGCGTTTGTTACAAGACAAACTCGACTTTTTTTTACGGAGATATGAAATACATTGAGTTTTCACCTTGGTTTAGACTTAACTGGCTTACTTAGTCACGTGTAAGACGAAAAAGTTGAAATCAAGTCGATATTGACTTGGTTTAGGCTTATTTGACTTAAAATATAAGGCAAAAAAGTCAAAATTAAGGTAAAATCATTTTTATATATTAAGGCGGAAGTAAGGTGAATAAATAACTTCCTTGGTAGAAAGGGACCATTGGACAAGGCTCGGACCAGGCTTTGGCCAGTTATCATGCCAAAGTTCCGAGCCTTGGCTGAACTGTGACAATGCAGCTAGAGGTTCGGCTGTTCAAATCGGTCGCGCCATTTTAGGGAGCCCCTAAGTTCACACACTACCCTTATCAGCACATATTTGCTTCCCGGTTCGCCGATACTCCGAGAGAGGCCCATGGGTCAGTGTGACCCCTCCTCGAAATTTATGGCTATATAAGGGCAAACAATTGGCGATGAACTCTGTGACGGGTGGGCTGACGCCCATCCGCCTAATAGTAATTAACAAATAATAAATAGATAAATCTAAATTCAGATTGTAATAAATTTGATTGCATTTCATTAGGCGCTATACAGTTGCACATAAGTATCGCATTACATTAGTAGCATTAAGTCTTACTTTTATAATACAACGTGACGAGCAGACGTTTTACGTGGTCAGCAGATTTGACTGTGGGAAGAAAAGAGTTCCGTTGGAGACTGCGGAGGGATATTTTCTTATGCAGCAAGAAAAGAGGTCTCATGGGAAACGGCGGAGTGATATTTTGGAGGTAGAAGATATGATCTCAGAAAAGAGTTACTTACCATAGTTAAGCTGATTCGAATAGTTGTCTGCTCGCGCATAAATATTGTATCTCCTTTTATTTTACCGCTATAATTACAGATCACTGTAAGAATACGTTAATGCCGCTATAAAAATATTGTATTTGTATCCGTATTATTTATGCTATCTTAGATTTGTAAGAGACTCTCAGAGCCTTATCTGGGTACTCCCTTATTTTGGGGACGCCCAATAAACAAATATCCATATAATTCACATATAGTCATTCCCTTACTGAGCGACCCACACCCTTTATAACATCCTATTAAATTTCTAGAGACGCTGAGCTAGGCACGGTAAGTTCGGTTACGCAGTAGAACATTAAGCTGTAAGCTCACACATAATAAACTCAGTTAGCATACAGTTAGTACACACTTAGCATCTAGCAATCAGCTGGAAAGTGTACATAACAGCTGAGGACACCTAGCGGGGTCCTTACTCGACACTCTCCAGCTCACTAAGCACACATCACTGTTCTATCTTTTATACTAGCCAAGTCTAGTCAATTTGTTATAAAGTAAAGTTCGTTAATTCATTAATGTTTATTTGTTGTAAAAATCGAGTCAGTTGATCAACTGCATTTTAAATCTGTGTCATAAAAAATCAGTGCCATAAGGTCGAGTCATCGCCAATAGTCTTGCCAAGGGGTCAATCAAGTATGTTGCAGTCCACGCTCAGGATGTTCTATGTAAATCGAGAGATCATCGATGTAAGTCTAGATGCAGTTCATTATAAGTTTGCCAAACGCGGAATCATATATATTTAGAATTTTGTTAAGTCTTAATTCTCTTAATTTTTTGAACATTATATACAAATCTTGGAACTTCATTTATAACTTGGTGATAAGAAATGATTAAAATAAATTATTTAAGCTGCTAAATTTTATCACAAGAAATAGTAATATTCCTAGTACGAGGAAGTAAGGGCATATCCTTACAGAACCATCGGGTGAGCATTGGTTCAAGCCTTGGATGATGTCCATGTTCCCAGCTTTGGGAAACAAAATATCAAGCCTCGGCCGAACCTTGGAAAACCAAAAATTGAGCCTTGGCCGAGGCTTGGGGAAAGAAAATTCAACCCTCGGCCAAACCTCGGGGAGCAAATAATCTAAGGCTCGCCCAATGCTCGATCTAACATATTATTATTTTAATTAATAAATATAATTAAAAATAAGTTTGATCACAATTTTATCGACATTACATTAGAGTGTAATTAATTAATTACTGAATTAATGGGAAATAACAAATAAAATTATTTGGGGGCTACCGGGGTTCGAACTG
This sequence comes from Microplitis deprimator, assembly GCA_964016945.1. Taxonomy (NCBI): domain Eukaryota; kingdom Metazoa; phylum Arthropoda; class Insecta; order Hymenoptera; family Braconidae; genus Microplitis; species Microplitis deprimator. The sequence continues at coordinate 13,438,416 of OZ024708.1, read as the reverse complement.
AGATCCTTCTGATTACTAGGCCGGGACGCTATCTACTGTGCTAAATCTGATGTTCAGGTAATCATGATTTTTTTGCTTGTTGCATTGGCCAACGGTCAGCTGCCAAGGCTGGGCTTGACGAAAATCAAAACATAGGGCCTAGCCCTGGCCGAGGCTCGGGCCAATGGTCACTACTCAAGGCTCGGCTTAGTTTAATTAAAACATTGGACCAAACCTCGGCCTAGACTTGGGCCTATGGTCAGCTGCCGAAACTTGGCAAGTGACAATAGGGCCAAGGCTCGGCCTATAGTCAGCCTTGGCGATTCTTACCTGGGTAACTAATTACAACTATTATCAAGATCGTAATTCTTAATAATCGGATGGTAATAGTTGCCATTAGCCCAAATAGTAATCAACTATCTAAACTCATAAAGAATTTAAATATCGGCGTTACAGTCTGAAACTTGTCTACATGTAATTTTTTCTTTGTTTAACTATGGATGTGGTGAATTTCACTTAAGGAGGTCCGATACCGATTTCCGAAATAATATCAAAATTTTGAAATGTTTTTCACCGAAAGAGTTATAAAAAAAAGGATCACTATTAAAATTTCAAATCGATTCACTGTACCGTTGTCATGATTAGAGATCGTGATGGGCGTAGGTACGAGATTTCGTATAAAAATATTGAATAAAAGGGTACTTACATTGATCAAGGTCCAGTTCGTATGCCCGGCTACCGTTAACCAAATGCTCAGTTTATTCTATTTTATATTTAAATCGCGCCTACACAACATTGTTGATGACAATATTGATAATGACCTAAAGCGATTTCCTATTTGTGATGTGACTAATTATTTTTCACAATAAAACATCGAGCGGTAAACGTAAGATTGTGTACCCCCTACTGTGAACTATCGGTCTGAGCGGCTAGACAGGTAGAAAAATAAGAAATAAAGGAAGGTGGGCTACCGAAAAGCCTCGTGAAGCTAGTATCTCATTGTTAAAGTAAAGTTTTCTGGGAAATAATGCTTTTCAATTGATTTATGTTAACGAGTATTTATTTATTGAGGACCAAATATTCTCCAAATACAAAAGGGTTACAAATGTCAATATTTTAATAGTAAATATGAAAGTAAATGTTTCATGCATACCCGGGAAAAAATGATTTTGCCTAATTATATATTAGGAGTAGAAATAAGTTTCCGCCGTTTTATTGTAGATGGCGCGGCACGGAGTTTCGGTTAGCTTTCGCAGATGATAACCGGCTTAAAAAATAGTTTGGACATTCAAGAACAACATAACCTATTAATATCATTGATTTTATATTGGTAAAATATAATTTTTATAAGTTGAAAATGTCAAAATTTGAGCTAAGTAAGCGTCATTTGCAGGAAATATTAGTTCTTTAATTTAAAGAAATCTGCTGCTGAGGCGCATCAATTGCTCGTAGAAGCATATGGTGAGGGTGCTTTGAGTGAGAGAACGTGTCGAGAGTGGTTTCAAAAGCTTAAAAACGGTGATTTCGACGCAGAAGACAAACATCGCAGTGGAAGGCCAAAAATTTACGAGGATGCAGAATTGGAGGAATTATTGGAGGAAGATTCATCTCAAACACAAAAAGAACTTGCTCTAACATTAGAAGTCACTCAGCAAGCAGTCTCACATCGTTTAAAATCATTAGGAATGATTCATAAACAAGGAAATTGGGTTCCGTACGAATTAAAGCCGAGAGATATTGAACGCCGATTATGCTTAAGTGAAATGCTGCTAGCTAGACATAAAAAAAGGGTTTTTTACATCGTATCATAACTGGTGATGAGAAGTGGATACATTATGACAATCCAAAAAGAAGAAAATCATGGGGATTACCTGGCCACGCGTCAACATCAACAGCAAAACCGAATATTCACGGAAAAAAACTTATGCTATGTATTTGGTGGGATCAGCTAGGTGTAGTGTATTATGAGTTGCTTCATCCGAGAGAAACAATTACTGGAGCCCTCTATCGAACACAATTGATGAGATTGAGCCGAGCTCTGAAGGAAAAACGCCCTCAATACTATTCTAGACACGAAAAAATTATTCTTCTGCATGACAATGCTCGTCCACATGTTGTGGCTCCCGTGAAAAAGTACTTGGAAACACTTGATTGGGAAGTGTTACCCCACCCGCCGTATTCACCAGACATTGCACCGTCCGATTATCACCTGTTCCGGTCCATGGCACATGCTCTGACGGCGCAGCAGTTCACATCTTATGAGGTTACCAAAAATTGGGTTGATTCGTGGATAGCCTCAAAAGACAAGGAGTTCTTCAGACGTGGGATTCGAATGCTGCCTGAGAGATGGGAAAAAATGGTTGCAAGTGATGGGCAATATTTTAAATAAATTTATATTACCGTTCTTCTATAATAAATATTTAATTTGTGTTAAAAAACGGCGGAAACTTATTTGTAACCCTAATATAATTATATATAATCACTTATATATGATCAGATCCAAAAATTGGCCAGATCTGATTATATATAATCATATATGATTTTATATATTTAGGCATGAACGAATATAGTAATTTTTTAAATCTCATTTAGAATATCTGTAAATTATTAATTAAGTAATTTATTTAGGATTTATTGTTTTCATCAATATATATGTCGGTTAAATTTAAATAAAAAAAAAAAAATTACTATCCGTTTACTACTATTTTAATACAAGGTCACCCGTCCAATTAATTTCCCACGTCGATGCTGCTCAACTTTGGTGATCGCTGGATTGCAGTCTGATCCTCTAGTCTGTTATACACTTATAATTAATCAAAGTTTATTGCATTACTTAACTCAAATAATTAAATATACATCTTACGTAAATAATGCACCTAATGATGAATTTGGTTTTGTACATAAATCACAATAGAATTCATTAGATCCATGTAATCAAATCTATAAACTTATAAATATTCGTATATAAATCGATATGGATTGATAATTTTAAATTGCTGTCGAAACCTTTGAACATTTTTTAAGTATTGAGGACTTAAGTTTGATTGATAGTTAACACAATAAAAATTTAATACCATTCATATTAAAAAATTATCTTATTATGTAATGCACATATATATATAGATATATATATATATATATATATATATATATATATATTAGGATGCTCCATTTGAAACGAACATTCATTTTTTTTAGCGGACACAAGAAAATTTCGTTATTTATGTTGAGAGAAAAATTCCCTGAAAATTTTAGCTCTTAATTTTAGTTTTAAGTACTTCCTCTCAAGCATCAAAGTTTTCACATTTAAAAAGCATGTAAATCGAATTACTTTTCTTTTAAATTACTATAACTTAGCCCGGTTTTGAGCTATCGTTTTTGAACCAGTTTTTATTTGTAGAGTAATTGTCGCTTTTTAAAAGTGTATAAAACGGTTTTGGTCTAACTCGATCCATGTCGATTGTATCAGCTCCGAAAGTCAATTTTTCACTTTTTTCATTTATTTTTGTTAATAGTGAAAAAACGGTTCATCTTAAAGAAAATATGCGTGGGACGAATCGTTTAGGAAATTTTGTCTTCTACAAAATTGCTTATAACACTTACATTGCTAAAGTCCATTGTTCATGAGATACATGCATTTTAATATTTTACAGTAAAAAAAATTGTAAGTTCACTATAGTACTAATCTTTTTTACTGTAAAATGTTAAAATGCATGTATCTCATAAACACTGCACTTCAGCAATATAAGTGTCATGAGCAATTTTGTAGAGGACAAAATTTTCATAACAGATTGTTTCTAGGCACATTTTTTGTAGGATGAACCGTTTCTTCACTACCCGGGGAAAAAGGTTTAGATCTGACCACATATAATTATATCTGATCAGATCTGACAAAGTAGATCTGGCCAGATCTTTAAATTGTCTCTATCTAGCAAGATCTGACCAAATCTGATCAGATATAATTATATGTGATCAGATCTAAACCTTTTTCCCCGGGGATCCCTATTAAAAAAAATATTAAATTGCAAAAAAAAAAAAAAAAAAAAATAAGATAATTTCAATTCAATCTGAAATATAATCTTATATATCAGGAACGATACTTAGAGGAATTATAAATGATTATAATTAATGAAAAAATCCCGGTGACTTCTGGGTTCGAACCTGCATCCTTCCGATTCAAAGTCTTTGATGCTATCCACTGCGCAGACTCACGTATGTGATCGCGTGCGTATAAATAACTAGATATGAACAATTTTCAATAATAACACAGTGTATACATGATTATATCAGAGCAGATATAATAAGATTTGATAATGTTAAGTGTTGTATTTAGGTCAGATGTACTTATATTCGATCATATCTCACGCGATACACGCAGATCTGACCAGATATAAACGATTTTCTATAAAAATAAGACGTATACATGGTTATATCTGAGCAGATATAATGAGATCTGATTATGTCAAATGTTGTATTTAGTTCAGATGTAGTTATATCTGATCAGATCTTCCAAGATATACGCAGATCTGACCAGATATAAACAATTTTCTATACAAATAAGACATGTACATTAGGGTGGCCAAAAAAAACCGACTATTTTTTTTTTTTCGATCTTGCATGAAAATTTGTTGGCTAACGATGTTTGAAGAAGTCTCTCTTAATATCAGCTCGATAAAAAATTTTCAAGAGGTCGCTCACGAATTTTGAAAATATCAAAAATAATTGAAATTCGGATTTTTTATTTCGAAATTTTTTTTTTCTCGTGGCAGCAATAGTTTATATTTGTAAAATCATGACTATACTGAAAATTTCAGCCCAAAATTTAAATATTTAAACGGCGCTCAAAAATTTTGAATATTAACTGATAATATGTAACTAATAGTTTAAATTAGTTTTTGTATTTTTTATAACTCAATTATTGTCATTTCAGTAAAATATAACTTTTGCATAACCAAAAATTTACAGGACAGTCTTAATCAATAAAATTTGGTAAGTTTTGAATAATTGAAAAAACCTACAAATTGAATTAAAAAATGAAAAAGTATGTAAATAACTTATTATTTCTATTTCTCGGGTTATATTTTCATTCATTGTCATGCAAATTGATGGTGGAAAAATCGAGAAGCTTTATTATTAATATTCAAGGGTCGCTCGAAAACGTCCAAAAGACAGCACTCGGAAACATTCAAAATTCTTGAGCGCCGTTTGAATTTTTAAATTTTGGGCTGAAATTTTTAGCATACTCATGATTTTACAAACATAAACTATTGCTGCCACGAGAAAGGAAAAATTTAGAAATAAAAAATCCGATTTTCAATCATTTTTGATATTTCTAAAATTCGCGAGCGACTTCTTGAAAATTTTTTATCGACCTGATTTTTGGGGCTACCCTAATGTACATAGTTATATCTGAGCAGATATAATGAGATCTGATTTGTGAAATGTATTTATTTCAGATATAGTAATATCTGAACAGATCTTACGATATACGCAGATCTAACTAGATATAATCATGTCTGACATTGTATCTAGCTCAGATCTAATTATATTTGATTAGATCTGACCGGATATAAACGGTGGTTGGCCAGGTACGATGAGATCTGATCATGTCTAAATATGGATCTGGTCAGATATAAATAGATCTGCCAAGATATAATTTGATCAGATCAGATATAATTATATCTGGTCAGATCTTAATCATTTTCCCCGGGTATTAACAAAATTAGATGAAAAAAGTGAAAAATTGACTTTCGGAGCTGATACAATCGACATGGATCGAGTTAGACCAAAACCGTTTTATACACTTTTAAAAAGCAACAATTACTCTAAAATAAAAACTGGTTTCAAAACGATACCTCAAAACCGGGCTAAGTTACAATTATTTAAAAGAAAAGTTATTCGATTTACATGCTTTTTGAATGGGAAAACTTTGATGCTCGAGAGAAAGTACTTAAAACTAAAATTAAGAGCTGAAATTTTCAGGGAATTTTTCTCTCAACATGAATAACAAAATTTTCTTGTGTCCCCTAAAAAAATGGATGTTCGTTTCAAATGGAGCACCCTAATATATATATATATATATATATATATATATATATGTCGGAGGGCCAGCAGATAGTAGATCGGTACTCTTAGTATCGTCATTATTATTACCATTATTTGTAGACATTTTTATTGAAAGGACAAAATGTCGGATAAACAACAAAATAACTATCGTCACACACAAAATTACTCTCGAGGAGATTCACAAATGATTAGAGTATGACAAATAATTCAAGTATTACGATATGATATAAACTAAGATTAACGTTACACAATGGTGAATATTCACTAGAGGCTACATATTACAATAACTACACTCAAATAATTATATGGATTATAATACACAAGTAGTACAACAGTATTTACTTATTTAATATACAACTCAATCGTAGAGTTAACATGCTCGATAGAGATAAAATATGTCCGACAGTCAAATTAGACTTGAGAATGAATACACGGTCAGCAGGATACGAGGTGCTTTCGACTCAAGCTCAAACAGAAGTGTCCCTCTAATTGCACTGAACTCTTACTCTCAAAAACTACTGTCTTTACCTGCAAGACCTAAATACCAACTCCATTATTCTATATCGCACTATTTTACTATTAAAATTGTCAACAAAAAAGATCCCACAACATTTTGTGATAAATCTGATAGTTTCGCCGGAAAAGTAAAAATATCTCCAACTTTACTTAGAGCTCCAATAACTTTCGAACAGGTGGATTTATCAAAAATGATAAAAAACCTTTTTTGTAGAGCGTTCAATTTCCTCAAAAATCTGTATTGGTCTATTCGATCTATTGATTTTTTTAGAGAGTTAACAATACTTACAGCTAAAAAAAAAATTATTCCTGTGTTATTTGAATAGGAAAATCGAATTTTTCAATGAGCCAGGTCTGTAATCGACATAGAGTTTTTTTTTTGCGGGAAAATTTTTTTTTTGTGTTGAACTATGATTTTTTCCACATGCACTTAGAAAAAAAATGTTGCTCCGAAATGAAGCACCCTAGTATATATATATATATATATATATATTAGGGTGCTCCGTTTGAAACGAACATTGTTTTTTTTTCGCTCCCCATCGAAAATCTTGTTCTATATGTTAAAATAAAAATTCAGTCCAATTTTGAGCTCTTAATATTAATATTAACCACTGGAACAACGTCGTTGAAGATTTCCCATGCTAAAAGCACGTAAATTTAGTTTTTTTTCTTTTCAATTAATAAAACTCAGCCCCACTTTTATGTATCGTATGGGTCCAAAGTTTTTCTTAAAGAGAATTGTATGCTCTTCAAAAAAGCCAGTATCTGCTTAGCTCTGAGTTTAACTCTAGCTCTCCTGTGAGTCTTTAATGTCAAATTTCGTATCAAATCGATGGTTTTTTGCTGTTAACTCATGAACGGTTGAGTCTAGAGAAAAAACGTAAATGACTTTTTTTGTAGAAAATTTAATTTTTTATAAAAAACGTTGAATGACTTGTATCTCTAAAACTATTATTTTAAAAAATATATGAAGTAAAAGTTATTAAAATTTTTGGTAATTGTTTGGAATCAGGGTCAACTACATTTTTCAGAATTCAAAGTGCTTACACCTTAAAGATCCATAATTAAACTTTTTCCACGTGTTCAGCTACACGGCGGATTAAATTTTCTGTATGAGTTTATGTCTCTAACACCAGATATCTATCTGAACCTTGCAATTGAAGTGTGAAAAAATATCAAAAATAACACAAAATCATGTGAATTTTCGAAAATAAATTTTTCTAACAAATATAAGTAATTTGATATAATACCGTAAGATGGACGGTGGTGATAGAAAGGTCGATCTAAGAGTTACAAATAATTTTTGAACTCTTGTAATAGTGAAAATCAGCATATTTTTGTTATTTCAGTATTTCAATGGGTACAACAGCTCACATAACATTTTGTTGCAAGTAGTTTGGATGGTATCTGCCTTCCCTTGCTAGTATAGTGTCTGGTAGAAACCCACAACACTGTTTTACGCCGGCCCGTACTAGTAAGAGATGTAGTCTAAGGCAAGAGTGCGTTAACATAGCCTTACTGACGAGTCCGTTAACGTACTTAGGACGAAACTACAAACATTATGGCAAATAGGCATATACCTTAAGTTTTGGTGGTTGACTTAAGAGTCAATACATAGAATGAAAAGAAAAATATGTCAAATAGTGCAGTGTAGCACGGAACTGAAAAATCTCAAAGATAAATTCGAAATTAAGCATAATTTATACCTTAATTATATACCAAGTGTGTATCAAAGCTTATATAACATCGATTTAAGCAAAAACAACTTCAATCCGCCGACAAATGCTTGGGATCAAACGTGGTCCCTAAGCCATTTGCCAGGTTTTGGATTTTTGCTTGTCGAAATACCTGTTGACCCCACTTCCAAACAATTACCGAATTCTTAATTTTAGCAAAATTTCGAGATTAATTATTTTATAATTAAATAATATTTATATTTTTAGTAGTTTTTCGGCTTATTTTATTAATTACATACCAAAAAAAAAATCAAAATTTGTAAAAAATTCAAAATTATGTATTTACAATCAATTTCAGGAATAAATTCGAAATTAAATGGGTTCTTAAACTAATTTGGATAAATATTTAAGGGTATTTCTTATATTTTGTATATTTATGTATTAATCATTATCTTTCATAAATTACTGATAGTATTTTAATTATTAAATCAAAATAATCATTAATTTAAACGAAAATGATAGCTTACTTACATACATTTTTGGCAGTCTAATGATTTTACATAATAAAATATGCTTTTTATGTTAGTCCTTTAATTATTAAGCAGCGCTTACTAGTTTTTAAACTATCGCTTCGGCAGCGTTTAGTTTATCAGCTAATTATGTTTTTAGAAAAAGGTTGCTTTCGTGTGACCTTGACTTAATTGGTTTAATTGCCACGGCAGCGCTCTAGACATTGTTAATTATTAAGTAAGAAATTAAGACAATTTAATAAGTGGAAACCTAAACATGCAAACCTTCTCAATAAGACAATTTATAGATAAATTGAGAAAAATATAGATAGCCCGAACTGGGAATCGAACCCAGACCATGTCGGTATCGCGCCGAGTGCTCTACCAGTTGAGCTATCCAGCACTATACTATATTCCGTTCAATTTAATCTATAACTTATTGAGCCACACCGTCCATCGTACGGTAAAAATATAAATATTATTTAATTATAAAATAATTAATCTCGAAATTT
>OZ024708.1:13388278-13428958 GCA_964016945.1 Microplitis deprimator | reverse complement strand
TTTTCACCATCAATTTGCATGACAATGAATAAAAATAAGCCGAGAAATAGAAGTAATAAGTTATTTACATACTATTTATTTTTTAATTCAATTTGTAGGTTTTTTCGCTTATTCAAAACTTACCAAATTTTATTGTTTAAGACTGTCCTGTATATTGTTGGTTATGCGAGTTATATTTACTGAAAAGACAATAATTAAGTTATAAAAAAATAAAAAAACTAATTCAAACTATTAGTAACATATTATCAGTTAATTTTCAAAATTCTTGAGCGCCGTTTACATATTTAAATTTTGGGCTAAAATTTTCACCATAATTATGATATTACAAGTATAAACTATTACTGCCACGAAGAAAAAATTTAGAAATAAAAAATCCTAATTTCAATCATTTTTAATATTTTAAAAATTCGTGAGCGACCTCTTGAAAATTTTTTATCGAGCTGATTTTTGGAGAGACTCCTCAAAACATCATAAGCCAAAAAATTTTTATGCGAGATCGAAAAAAAAAAATAGTTTTTTTCTGCCACCCTAATATATATGGGTCATTCCATGCCAAATCACCTGATTTTAAGAATCATATTTTTTGATCCGAATAAATGTTTTATATGTTTTTGTACATATAAGAAGTCACCTAATCCTAAATTTTGAGCCCTTAATTTTCGAAAACTTTGGAGATATGAATTTTTTTGTATTTATATATTTGAATTTATATAAATATAATTGGCACAGTATAAAAATATTATTTGTTTATAATTACATTGAAATTTTGGTGAAAAATTGTAAAATCTTCAAAAAATTCCAATTTTTGATTACAAAAATGCAAAAAAGTTGCTTAACAAATCGAAGATATTTGAATCCCACTTTGACCAAGGGCTTAAAAAATTCGTTTTACAGTCTAGTAAATCATATGTTCTCTTCAAGAAAATTAAAAATGTCCGTCTTCAGAAAAAGTCAAAATTTGGGTTAAAATGTAAGAAAAATCGGTAAAAAAAAAGATTTGTTTTTAATCTTTTTTTCGAAAACTACATTTTAACGTAACGAAAATAGTCACCGCCAAAATGAAATTACGATAATATAATCAGGAGTTATGAATTTCTGAAAATTACCTCATCGTTATTTTTTCGCGATTTTCGAAAATTCATATCTTCAAGGTTTTTGAGAGTTAAGTGCTCAAAATTAAGGATTAGGTGTCTTATTATATGTACAAAAACGTATAAAAAATTCAACCGGATCAAAAAATATGATTTTTAAAATCAGGTGATATGGCATGGAATGACCCATATATATATATATATATATATGGGTGATTCATTTCCGCAAAAGTTTTTTTTTTATCAAGTGCTCAAGCAAAATCTCAATCTTCATCGAAAAACAAAAATTCTCCATAAATATGAGCTCTTAATTACATTGCTAAGTACTTACTATTTCAATTTGATTTTTTCCCAATTAAAATGCACGTAAAAAATTTTTTTTTTTTTAAATCTCTAATGCTCAGCTGCTTTTCATGATATTGAGAAACGAGCCGATAAATCTCGTAGGGGATTCCATGCTCTTTAAAATTGTTCTTGAACTTTTTAACGTTGCTCACACTGGTTCACCAGTCAGAGCTATCAAACTAAATTTTTTGACGAAAATCGTGATTTTCTCATTTTTTAGGACGAACCATTAAGTATAGGGAAACAAAAGAAACATATTTATGAAGGAAATTTCATCCTCTTTAAAAATGATCTTTAGACTTAAGTTGCTCCGACCAGTAGTTTATGAGTTACAGCAATTTTTATGATTGAAAATGTAAAAAATGGATAAAAAATAGTAAATAATGATATTTCAATTCATTTGCATATATATATAAATTTACAACTAATAGTATTTTTGGAATGTACTCAACGAAGTGTTAGGTTATGACGAAATTTTTGGAAAATTATGAAGATAAATGCAATAGTTAGATTTCTATTCACAATCTACTGAAAAACAAAATGAACGCAAATTCTTGAAATAAAATCTTAGAAATTGATTTTTACAAAGTTCCTGAGCTATTGAAAAATCTTTATAAAAAAAACTTTTCTAGTCTTCAATTTTTAAATTCTAAAATGTTTCAAATTTTACTACAATTTTTTGAATAGATTTTTTCACATGGATATATGCATTTGCTTGAAAAATTGTATTCCATCTATGCTATTGATTACTGAATTTTACAATGTGCATGACAACTATTATTATATTTCAGTTCAATTCTACAAAATATTCCATACCAGCAAAGCTTAAGTTTAAGACGGTGAACAAAAATGAGACCTATGTAAATTTGTTTCGCGGAAATATAAATGTATTTTCCTCGTCTTACTGGATCTTCGTAAGATATAAATGTCTCATACATGTTTAAATAAATAATGATGTACAGAGTAAAGATACAGATGATGGGCGGAGCATTTAGTTTAGTATAAGGACTTTGCATAGTCAACGAACCTCCTCAGAGTCAGAGGCGGTGATAGAGTTTGCATACGGTTATAAAAGGAAGCTCTTCCATTGGTCCAGAATGATCTTGATACCTCTCCTTCTTTTTCTTCATATATATATTTTCTCTCCTACTATTTTCCCTTTCCAACATTTCGAGTTAGGAGACCGTAATTCAGTTACTAACGATACAGCTACTATTTCAATAACTGGTTTGAATAACCGTCGAGTTCAAGTGATTATTACCACCTTTATTCCATTGTATTTCATCATGTATAAATTTATATACTTTTTTCATTAATTCATTTAACTTGAAGATTATTAAACAAACAAATTTATTATTTTTTATTCCTTAAGTCATTTAAATAACTGATTAAATATTTGTTTTACTTTGCAGTTGTTTTGTTGTCATTAGTTGACATTAGCTCGATAAGATATACCGATAGCATATCATCTTAACGAGTTGTAGAAGAAGGCGGGATATCATAATGAATACAAAATCATTATATCGTAGGTTATATATGTATAATATATATATATATATATATATATATATATATATATATATATATATATATATATATATATGTTCATATACATATGTATATATATATTTTTTTCTTTTTGTTTATACATATACATATAAACAAGGGCTTGGACTGTCCTGACAGTGCTTTTTGTTTCCCACGCTTACAAGAATTTTCTTGCGTCTTTAATACAACAACTCAGAAGCAGGTTTTCAAATCTCTTTTAAGTATACTTGACAATTTATTCATATATTAAATTTAAGACTCTCATAATCTGGTAAGCCAGTGTAAAATTAATATCTTAAACATTATAGTATTGATTTCTCACGCTAAAATTGATTATTTTAACTGAACCTGTATACAGAAAGAAATGTATGGTGCTTATCGTCATACTCTTATTATAGTATTGCAGCAAATACGATAAGTATGTCGTTATTTACTATACTGTATAGTACATAAATCTTTGCGTAGGTTACATGTCTGTATAGCAGGATAGAATAGATCAGTATGGGCTTGAGTCCCATACTACATCGAAGAAATGGCAACACCACTAGGGTGGATCACAATAGATCTTTGTGGAGTAGTCAATACACTATTGGATTACTATCAATACTGCGTAGATGAAGTTGCTAATTTTTTTATATAATCTTTATTAATATCGATAATGCTGTACATTAATCGAATTAAAAAAAAATCATAGATAAATAATTTTGAAAAAGAAATTAATAGTTTAATTTTTCATTCATCTTTCAAATTTTACAAAAAACAAGGCCTCTTAATTTAAAAATTAACTTTTCTAGAAGATAGATTTTTATTATTTAAATCAATCAACATATTTCAGAACATTTTTATCATATTTTGATTTCCACTGAATCCCATCGAGAATTTTTAATTGGTATAAATTGATTTTAATCGGGAATAATAAACTCATATACTTTGTACCGAAAATATTGAATATTAATAATAACATAGATTTATCGTTAATATTGTCTTCTTATATATTTCTCTACTTCCAAATATTGGGTTTAATCTTATGATATTTGTGGACAATATATTTCAAACTATAACCAAACATAACCTATTTTTTTACTTCAATAAACTTTGATACTACTGATATATAAGCATACGTAATTTCACAATATTGAATAGGGTTATCTGCCAGAAGCATTGTGGATACCACCAAGCAGTATGGGCCTGACGCCCATACTGACATAGACCCATACGCCATGACTATTGTGAATATTACCATTACCGTATGGTCAAATCATCTATTTATACAATTTTTAAACGAATGAAAATATCCTTGCTACCATACAGAATAATCGTAACACTCATACAGCATAATAGTATCAGCGAAAAATTTCTTTTCGTGTAAATTAAATAAAAAATAAATAATTTAAATACTGTTTGATACTATAAAGTGTAGACGAATTAAAAATCTATTGAGTATCAGAAAAAGACCATTCGACAGCCAAAATGAAAGTAGATTTGTCTTAATATATTTATTATTAAGACGCTTAAACTCTTAATAATAGTGGGAACCATTAAAAATTCAGGATATAAAGTGAATAATAATAATTTGAATAAATTATTGAACTTTAGGTATTAAATTGAACGATAGGTGTGCCAAGTTTCATTTAGATGAATTCATAGCAATGTGATTGGAAGCTTTTTTTATTAGCTACAAAATGCAATCAGCAAAATTATACTGTATTGAGAGTTGAAGTAAAAAAAAAATTTTTATTTTTTCAAAAATTTTCAGTCATTAATCTATTTGAAACAATTGTCAAAATGGTCAGTTAAGTGACAAAACAAAAACCGATTTCATGAGCTTTCAGATACTTTTAACAGATCTGTTCCTTCAAAGGAAACTATCGCTTTTCATTCACAAGTTATTTAGAGAAAAATTGACAAAAAATGGTTTTTTTTTTAACTTTAAACACCCACAACTTTTGAACTAACCGACCGATTTGATTCATCGAACTTGACCTAGATTTTGACGAAGAAAAAAGTATGTTAAGTTTCATTCAAATCCGTTTGGAATTGTTGAAGCTATCGTCTCCACAGGCCGGGTTATATATATATATATATATATATATATATATATGGTGGTTGGCTTCACTCCACGAGATGGCATTTACAATTCGCTCCTCTCGCAGTACCTCGTCTCTTTGTGTGTTTCAATATATAACATTTCCAACATGTACCTTTCAACACGGAGTATGAGGTGGGATATACGATTGACACACCTAACTGAGGAGTCTCAGTTATCGTATACGTAGACCAAATGCCTCTCACCCCACAAATTCCTTTTTCCGTCTCTCCTCTTCTCATCATCTCTCACAACATTTCACTCTTTAGAGTTTCACGAACGAGGCAGTGATTTTTTCAAGCTAATCCTAAATTATCGTCGCTAAATATGTGAATGTATATATATACATATATATTAGGGTGGCCCATAAAAACCGACTATTTTTTTTTTCGATCTCGCATAAAAATTTGTTGGCTTACGATGTTTTAAGAGGTCTCTCCAAAAATCAGCTCGATAAAAAATTTTCAAGAGGTCGCTCACGAATTTTGAAAATATCAAAAATGATTGAAATTCGGATTTTTTATTTCAAATTTTTTTTTTTCTCGTAGCAGCAATAGTTTCTATTTGTGAATTCGCCACGTATTTTTTCACTAGAAAGAAGCTTTTAATGGAGCGCCTGAGAAAATTTAATTTTTAATGACCACCCTAATATATATATATATATATATATATGTCGGAGATGGAAGAATAAAATGGGATTTTCCGATGCGACGGGAAATTCCTGACAGTCGAGAATAGTTTTTATAGCAACAATTGAATAATAAAATTTAAGTTCTAGTTGTTTACAACTTAAGCAGATTATGTTTATTGCGAGAGGCTTAGACTCGCTGTGACATTTGTTCACCAAACGTAGCCACGGTCACAGGATAGGTATAGTAAGACACAGAGGACAAGATCGTAAAATAATATGAGACAGTTGTCCTTCTTTAATATTTTGACAGAAAGGATTTTAAAAACGGAGAGTACAGAGTTTGGCACTAGTTGAGTTAGTTCTCATCGAGCATTCGTTGTGCGAGTACAAGTCTTCCCTGTTGACCGTGGATTCGTTCTCGAGCCTAGTTTACCGCAGTACTTGTATATTATTGAAATTTAGTTTATTAATAACATTATCGGGCGATTTGTATATTACGATTAATACCATTTATTATTTCTATTTTATCTTAACCATTTTTTTACGTAAGACAACTATTGTGATAGTTACTATTCTGTGTGTATCAACATTTGTGAGATATTATCTTTGTTATACTGATTGTCTAGTTATTGTTATTTGTGAACAGTACTTTAATATAAAAATCATAGTTTTGTGTAATTATTATTTGTTAATATTTTAAATAAAATGCCAAGACAAAATAATAAGTCCAATACTCAGGATAGTGTCCCTATACCTACTGCTCCTCAGACATCAGAAGTGGGATCTGGATCATCAACAGGAGTCCTGCCGAGCAGTTCAGTCTTCTGTTGGAAGCTCAACATCGAAATCTTATCGAGTTGATGAAAGTCGTAACAAAGCCGCAGTCAAATAGTCAGAATATTTCCCTACTAAAGTTCAACCCAGAGAATTCGAGTGCAGATCCTAATGCTTGGTGCGCAACAGCAGATATGTGTTTAAGTGAACGTCCTCTGGAAGGTAGTGCGCTCATTATTGCGTTAAGTGAAGCTCTTTAGGGTACTGCATCGCAATGGTTATCCCAGGTATGTTTTCCGGAAATAACTTGGACTCAATTTAAAGATTTTTTTCTGACAAGATTTGGTGGCGTTGAAACATCGGCAGCTACACTGATAAATCTTAAAAATAGTCGCTCAAGAGATGGTGAATGCTTAGCTGCGTATTCAAATCGTCTTTTGTCGTCAATTACATCGAAATGGAAAAAGTCAAATATCGAAGAAGTCGCTGTGTCGATTGTGCTAGCTCATGCTTCACAGTTTGATAGCCGACTCAGCGCTTATCGTTTACGACTGACATAAAGACAGTCTCAGTTGCAAAACGAGTTAAAAGCTTTTTCGTACTCCAGAAAAAGATTGGCACCAATGCAATAAGACTGGAAATCATCTGATTCGAAACGACTGAAGTCGTCAACGCCAGTTAAGTGTTATAACTGTGGAAAATCGGGACACAAGAAATCAGAATGTCGTTCGAGGCCCAACATTAGAAAACAGGACTCAGTTCCCATTAACCAGATTGTGAGTAAGATTACTACACCTTACAAGTCTGTTACCTGCTTCAAGTGCGGCGTGAGT
This sequence comes from Microplitis deprimator, assembly GCA_964016945.1. Classification (NCBI taxonomy): domain Eukaryota; kingdom Metazoa; phylum Arthropoda; class Insecta; order Hymenoptera; family Braconidae; genus Microplitis; species Microplitis deprimator. The sequence continues at coordinate 13,421,650 of OZ024708.1, read as the reverse complement.
GGTCATATTGCTTCAAAATGCACGTCATCGATGGGAAACAAGAATGTCAAGAACAATGAACGTCGTGTGGATGTTTGCACTGTGGCAGCTCCATCAGGATCGTTAAGACACCTTGGTGAGTCATTTTCATTTTGTTTTGACTTTGGGGCAGAATGTTCATTAATTAAAGAGAGCATTGCTGCTAGATTCGCAGGTAAAAGAGAAAAAAAATTAATAATTTTAAGAGGTATAGGAAATGCTAGTGTAAATTGTACGGTACAAATTTTATCCACTGTAAGCATTATTGGCCATACGTTAGAGATTCTTTTTCATGTTGTAATTGACGATTATCTAAAGAATGACGTCATGATTGGTCGTGAAATTATTAATCAAGGATTTGACGTTAATATAACTTTAGATCACTTTACCATTTCTAAAAGTAAAACTATTTATTCGTGCGATAAATCGGGGTTAAATGATAAAATTGATTTCAATAATGTAGATACAGATGTAACCGGCGATAACAAATTAAAACTTATATCTACTTTAGAATAGTTTAAAGAATCTTTCATTCAAGGCTTTCGAAATACTCGTGATAATACCGGAGAGTTGGAAACACGTTTAATTGATCCTAATATTACGGTACAAAGGTGACCGTACCGGCTTAGCTCTGAAGAAAGGCAGGTAGTCAGAGACAGAATAGATGAATTGTTAAAAGCAAATGTAAGAAGGACACTAATATATTTCACCTGCTAGTAGATAGAACCAAATATTAATTTAACAATTAAACATTATCAAACCCGACAACTAATCGTATAATATGGACAGTAATAATAAGTAATATAATAGGGGTAAGGGTGAGAGTAGCTTGATGACGTCACGTTGGGTCTTCTCGGAGGGCCCCGTCGGAATACCTCTTTTTTGTCTGCCTCGATGTCCATCTCGCCCTTCTCTAGTGGGGGGTGAACCTCTTCACAGGCTGGGGGTAGCTCCTGACGTTAGAGGCTACAAGCCTCAAGATGCCTACAGAGTAAAAAGGCCCGGTATTCAGAAAAGAGTAGCTTACAGTTGGTTGTCCTGATGATGGTCGCGTCCTCGCGGCAAATAGTCAGTTGAAGCTCCAAGTGTTTTTACAACTGCGTCTCAACTCTGCTTTTACTTTTGATCTAGAAAATTAATTCATACTTTATTAGTATTACTTCAGTGTAATCAATCATGCAATATCATGCTGCCATTTCATCCATAAAAACCGGATAAAACATGGCCGGCATTCATAATATATAATAGAACTCTATATCAATATAAATTATTAGTAATTTGTGATCCAAGTAATACAAAACATGCGAATAGACAGCTGTGAGTGCAGCTCAACTGCCTTATTTCATGCAACATGCAAACGTCATGAGTGGCTACTCGACGTTTTCCGAGTAGCACCATGCGTCCGTCTTGCTGACCTCGGCAACGTTATCATGTTGCCAGATCATCAAAACTACAGTCACCCGAGCCACCACCAACCAGTGCAGGTCGTATCCTACGACGTTTCGCAACTCGACATGAATGTCAGCCCTCAGAACCACCACCAACCGGTGTGATCGTATTTACGATCCTCCGCAGTTCTGCCAGCCTCTAGAACCACCACCAACCGGTGTGGTCGGATCTTTGACCCGTCGCAGTTCGAGTGCGTCTTTACTCTCGTCAGAACCGCCACCAACCAGTGCAGGCCACACAAAGTGTGACTTTTCGCAGTTCCTCCGATAGTTCAGCCTCTAGAACCACCATCAACCGGTGCAGGTCGTACTTTACGACTTTTCGCAATTCTAGAGGTCCCCTTCTGCCTGAATGTAGATAAGGATCGTATCCGGCAGAGCAGGTGCTGAATCAGGATCCTCTGAGCTGTCACTGGAGCTGGAGTCGCTGACCTCTGTACTATATATCTTCAGCTTCTCACCCAGAAATACCCCACTATAGGGTTTCTGTGTCCGCTCCGCTCCCTTGACGTCCTCATCGACATAACGGTCCTTGTCGAGGACCTTGGTGATTTGATATGGTTCAGTGTACTTCGGCAGTAATTTTTTTTTACTCAGTCCGTCATTTTAGCTTACAACGCATCTAGCCATTACTATGTCACCACAACTGAACACTCGAGGCGAAGCTCGTTTCCGATTGTACAGAGCAGCCTGCTGTTGCTGAGTCTGATCGATAACCCGTTGTGCCTCCTGAATATCCATTTACTGCACGAAAATCATTCTGTAGTCCTCTTCAAGTAAGATTGTAACTGCGACAATCCTTCCAAATTATTTTCGAACTTGACTAAGACTGACAGTTCGAATCAACGTTCCACCTGAAACATTAATGTCCTTGACGACGTATAAATCTTATCGTCGAGAATGCTAATGACTTGATACGAAACAGCGTACTTGGGAACATTTTGTTAATCGTAACCATCATTATCGCTAACCATTTATTTTACTTAGATTTAACGTTATAGTTAGTACAGTATCTATCAATTCCTAGTTTTCTGTAGGAATAAAAGTCAACGATTCAATCTTTTACTTTGGTGTCTGCTGCGTGTCCGTAAGACAATTGCAACTCCACCTTCAATTATAGTTGAATACTACCGAATTAATTTCAACTCTTTAAAATTCACGATACTCGATATTTACTTAAGAAAATAGTAAGTCAAACATAACTTTTTTCAATAAGCGATTGTTAAGGTACTTAATGTATTCAACGCTGAACTAAGTTAACTATTCAGTAAAATAATACACATCATGTGACTGGTATATAACTAAACCCATAAGTAATGTACGCAACCTTCCGGCGACTATTTTGCAACTATTATGAAATCCTTAATTAATAATATTCAATACATGGAGTTTCATCACATATTCTATCATGTGCTATCAACCGTTCCATTTTTATCCATTTATCAATCTTTTGTTATAAAACAGATTGTACAGTGCAACTTGTAATAATAATTTCTAAAGCAGTATCTTCAAGTTAATGACAATTTTAATTTTTGACTTATGCATTTATTACTGATACCATGTATTATAGTCTTTCTCCAGAAATATACCTAATTTACGGCTAATTTCGATTCACAACTATCTAGAAGAATTGTAGCACTTCATAATTAACCAGTTATCTTCCTCTCGAATTTTTCGGTCAATACGATAAGCTAATTTAGTTGATACAATTAACTCAGTCATTTCAATCGACTCGATATTAACTCGGTAAGTTTTCGGACACTATCTATTCTTCTGACTTACGAGAATACAATGTGTTTAAATTATAATTTTAATAACTAAAGATTGGTATGATTGTACCGATCAATATTTAAGGTTGAATTTAATATTTTGTGTCGAAAGTATTGTTTTATTATTAGTTGAAGTTTTGTTAAATATTTGTGCTAGTTCAAGAATAATTTATTTATCGCGAAGATTTTTGTATTATCAATATTAAGAACAAGGCAATTTGATAATGGTCGTACGTATAAACACTCAGATTAGTCAATAACTTAAAATTAATACTCAATTTATTTTTCCTTTCATTAATGCTGTCAAGTATTGAAAATATTGGTATATTTACATGAATAATATAAATTCTTTGGAAAGAACAAATGCCTTTCCGACTAGAACTTGTAGTTTTGGGTTTTTCATAATCCTCAGTTTTTAACATCTGGTCTTTAGTCAACTTTCTCTCGTACCGTAATAAAGCAATAAAAATAAGGGTCCTTGTAAGATGCGGACTGGATGAACAATTGTATTCGAGAATTTTTAATTTAGTAAAAATCTTTGTACTATGGCCTTGAAGCCATCTGTTATGTGTACCTAAGTTTTTATATTTTACTGTAACCCGCGTTATGTGAATTCTCTATCAACATAAGTTTTACTCGTTAATTTAATAGCGACATTTATTTTCAACGCAGAATTTAAAGAAAAGCTTTTACCAAAATCCGAAAACAACTAGCGTCAATAAGAACTCAAATACTAAACATGTGCAGTTTAACATTTTTGGGTTGTTATATTACTACTAAACCCGATCTCAACCTTCACCTTCTGTATATTGTTCTCAACATATTTTGCTTACCTCAAGCCTACGATTTTTGGAAATTCTTTAATACCCAATGTCTTTGTAACTTAGGTTTATTAATGTAAGATTCATATTGATAACGCATATATAAATTGTGATTGAATGTATTTGATTATATTACTGAATTCGTATTTTCAAAAATAATTCATCACCGTGAAGGATACAGGATCAGATTAGTAAAAAAAAATTGACCATCAGAAATTCTCGAGCGCGTCAGATTAAGGTAGGGTGAGTTAATTACATCCTAAAAAGTGTATATTCCACTAATCTGACAATTTGAGAGTGACGTAAAAAAAGGAGATGGGCAACAAAGTTGTAAAAAAAAAAACGTAATCTCGACATTCTCGAGCGTAGCTAAATTTTTTTTTATTTTGAAGGAAATAATTCAAGAATAATGAAAAATATATAATCTGACGATTTCCGCAAGCCGAAATAACAAAAATTCGTCGATAAAGTTAAATGCGTGCAGCTAAGAAAAATTAAAAATTTTAAACAATACGGGAAGTTATTGGTTTTACCCCATTTTGCGAAAATCGAGTTTTCATCAGATCTTGACGTTTTAAGGTCATAAGAAGCTTCCCTGACTACCTCCGTAATGTTGTCACTATGTCTGTATGTATGTGTGTGTGTGTGTGTGTGTGTGTGTGTGACTCGCTTATAACTTTTGAACGACTAAACCGATCGGAATCTACTAAACGGCGTTCTAAATATTTCTCTCAAAATTAGATTTCCTGTGAATTTGAACCGATTCGGACCGATAGATTTTGAGAAATTATGAAAAATCTCAAAAAAAATAAGATATAAATTTTTTTTATAGTGGTTTTTTTGGAATAACTTTTAACCGGATATATCGATCAACTTCAAAAACTAATCCGCCTTTGAGCTTGAAAAACCACGTCGATCGCCACCAAGCTGGTCAAAAGCGGTTGGTTCGTTCGAGAGATATCGTGAACGAAAGAAACCCAAAAAAGTGTTTTTTCGGAATTACTCCGAAATTTGTGGTTCGATCAATTAAAATTGCAAAATTACTTATGAGGATGATAAAACTGCGTCGAATTGCGCCAACCGCGTGAAAATTGGTTGATCCATTCAAAAGTTATTGCGGTTTGAAAATTCTAAAAATAGTGTTCTATGAAACTTCTATCAGACTTTCGAGCTGGGAGAGCTCAAATGCATAGAAATATTATTTCTTTGAACTCAGCGAGCTCAAAATATCACATAAATTATATTTTAAGCTCAAAAATGTCATAAGTACAATTTTAAGCGCCCAGGAATGGAATTAGCGGGAAGTTGCAGGGATGGCCTTTAAGGTGAACCGTTTTTCTAATTTTTTTTTGTCAGATCAGGCGAATCCCTCTAGATAATCGTCAGATTATGAGACAGTACGTTTAGAACATAAAGATGAACCATATATATCTTAATCTGACGCGCTTGAGTATTTCAAAATGGCGAATTTTTTTTGCACATTATGAAAATGACCGCGAGTTTGCGTCCCATCGAAATCGTCAGATTAGTGAATGAGAGCTTTTTTTTGGTGCACTTAACACTTCCTTAGAAAATCTGACGCGCTCGATTAAATTTTTTTTTTTTTCATTTTCAACCCTTAAATACAACCACCCGCATCATGCAAACGATCAGATTAACATACGGAAATTATTAAAAATACGTAGGGCATTGATGCTATCAATATCTGACGCGCTCGAGGATGTCCATGCAACAGTTTTTTTTTACATATTTAAAAATCTATAGCCGCTTCCCCCACCGATGTAAAGGTATATATCATATAACATTTTTTTCTTCTTATCATCTAAGCTTTGCATCCCAATAGGTCTCTACGACGCTCGAGTAAATCCCCATTTAGCCTCGTGGGCTCCCCTACTATTACTTAGATATCTAGCAAGTATTACACTACTGCGTTTTTGATAATCTTTCCCAGTACACTAACTCAACATGCAAGTCATTAATAAGATATATTTTCCTACATTACCAAACTCGGAAGTCAACAAACCCAATGACACTCTGTGTCTATTGCAACCTGAGCAATAATAGTTTTACCAGCTCTTGACACTGAACTTCTGTTCAATGATACACTACATTGATGTAGTCATTGTACTGCCTGTATACAGTTCACTTTAGAGATGAGTTCAACAATTTCCATCAATCCCTGCTGGTGCTTTCGTGATGATGTGAAGATTCAGATGATGTCCTCGAGAATAATAATCATGGCTATTTCCGTCATAACTTCTGTACTTGCAGGAATTGTACATTTTGCGAGGATGTATTCAGATGTAATTTGAACATATTTTGTTGACCAATCGCTGCTTCCCCTCGTAGTATACAGTATCCATTGTGCCACGGAATGGTACTCGCCATAACTAACTAAACTTTCCCTGGATGTGATCTAATAATATTTTCTGTAAAATAACTACTTTAAAATTAACTTATTGTGAACACACTGCACTTTATACTGGCATACGGATTTCCAATCCCACTTCTGATATGTAAGAAGGACACTAATATATTTCACCTGCTAGTAGATAGAACCAAATATTAATTTAACAATTAAACATTATCAAACCCAACAACTAATCGTATAATATGGACAGTAATAATAAGTAATATAATAGGGGTAAGGGTGAGAGTAGCGTGATGACGTCACGTTGGGTCTTCTCGGAGGACCCCGTCGAAATACCTCTTCTGCGTCTGCCTCGATGTCCATCTCGCCTTTCTCTAGTGGGGCTGAACCTCGTCACAGGCTGGGGGTAGCTCCTGACGTCAGAGGCTACAGGCCTCAAGATGCCTACCGAGCAAAAAGGCCCGGTATTCAGGAAAGAGTAGCTTACACAAATGTTATTCGTCCGAGCTGTTCTCCTTTTTCTAGCCCAATACTACTAGTTAAAAAGAAAGATGGTTCGGATCGTCTGTGTGTCGACTATCGTGGACTAAATGATAATACTGTTACCGATAGATTCCCATTACCTCTTATTGCTGACCAAATTGCCCGACATAGCGGCGCAATATATTTCACGTGTTTCGATATGGCAAGCGGGTTCCACCAAATCCCTGTTCATCCCGAATCTATTGAACGAACCGCGTTTGTGACCCCTGATGGTCAATATGAATACTTAACAATGCCTTTCGGTTTAAAAAATGCGCCATCTGTTTTTCAACGAGCTGTCATGAGAGCTCTCGGAGAACTCGCGTATTCATATGTTATAGTTTATCTCGATGATATTATGATAATTGCATCTACAATAGAAGAAGCATTAGAACGCATACGAGAAGTGACGAGTATACTTATTGGAGCTGGATTTTCTTTTAATTTTTCGAAATGTTCATTTCTAAAGACCTCTGTTCATTATCTCGGGTATGAGATTAAGGCCAGTGAAGTCCGACTCAACCCTTGTAAAATTTCAGCGCTAACAAAACTACCTGCACCCCAAAGTGTCACTCAGCTAAGACAATTCATAGGCCTTTCGTCTTACTTCCGTAAATTTATACCTAAGTTTTCTCAAATATTGAAATCTTTATACCAATCAACGTCAGGTAATAAAAAAATTATTGAATGGACGACTTTACATGAAAATATTCGACAAAAAGTAATCTCAACACTGACAAACGAACCAGTACTCATGATATTTAATCAGAATCTTCCGATAGAATTACACACGGATGCTAGTTCCGATGGTTATGGTGCAATTTTTATGCAAAGATTAAACGGTTCAAATCGAGTTGTCGAGTATTATAGTAAAGCAACTAGTAAAGCCGAGTCAAAGTATCATTCATACGAGCTAGAGACCCTAGCGGTATTCAATTCTGTTAAATTCTTTCGTCGTTATTTACACGTTCGTAAATTTACTGTAATAACTGATTGTAACTTGTTGAAAGCGTCTCGTAATAAAATTGAATTGACTCCAAGAGTTCATTGCTGGTGGGCTTTTTTACAAACTTTTGAATTTGAGATCATTTACAGAGAAGGCAAGCGCATGGGTCACGTAGATTTCTTTTCGCGAAATCCTATTCCAATAAAATCGCGGGAGGAATTTAATAAAGTTACCAAAAAACGTATTAACATCGCAGAAATTTCCGATGATTGGCTTCTCGTAGAACAAAGACGCGATTCTGAAATATCTGAAATAGTAACAAAGCTAGAAAATGACGATTTAGCCGAAGATCTTGCTAAAACCTTTGAATTGCGGGTTGAGGTACTTTATCGAAGAATTCAAAGGCGTGGTAAAACACTCTGCTTACTAATCGTACCACGGGCTTTTAGGTGGTCAGTGATTAGCCATGTACATGAGTCAGTTATGCACTTGGGGTGGGAGAAAACACTTGACAAGGTTTGCGAGCATTATTGGTTTAAGGGAATGACGAAGTATGTTCATAAATTCGTAGACAACTGTTTTGCTTGCAAACTTTCCAAGTCAAGGTCAGGTAAAACTCAAGTTGAGCTACATCCCATACCCAAGACCAGCATACCTTGGCATACTGTGCATATAGACATCACAAGTAAGCTAAGTGGTAAAAGCGATTCGAAAGAATATGTTATTGCCATGATAGATGCCTTTACTAAATTTGTTTTGTTACGTCATACTCGAAAAATAGACACGGCAAATACTATCAAAGCCTTAAATCGCTCTGTATCCTTGTTTGGCCCACCCACTCATGCAATAGCAGATCAAGGTAGATGTTTCACAGGCAAAGAGTTCCAAGAATTTTGTAAGTCAAAATATTAAATTACACTTAATAGCAACGGGGGCTAGTAGGGCGAATGGTCAGGTTAAACGAATAATGAGTACTACTAAAAATATGTTTACTACAGTTGAAACAAACGGGCGCTCATGGCAGGCGGCAATAGATAAGGTTCAGTTAGCGATGAATTGCACTACCAATCATGTCACTAAAGCTAGTTCACAAGAATTGTTAATTGGTAGAGTAGCGTGACCGTTTGGGTTAATAGTCGATGGTAATGAAAAAGAAGTCGATATCTCTGATGTAAGACAAAATGCGATTAAAAATATAGAAAAGAATGCTAAATATGATAAGTCTAGATTTGATAATAATAAAGCAAACATAATTAGATTCAAGTTAGGTGATTTTGCTTTAATTAAAAACGAAGAAAGAAATCAAACTAAGGTTGATCTGAAGTTTAGAGGTCCATTCGTAGTAGTAAAAGTTCTAGATAATAATCGGTACACTTTAAAATCTTTAAGCTGTAACAGAACTTACAAATATAGTCATGAGGAAAATGCCGAAAAGTCATATACCTAGTGAGTTGGATGTTCCAGATGGGAGTGTTGATGAAAGAGACTCTGAGGCAGAGTCTTGAGCCACCAGGGGAAAGTTCAAGCACTAATGACAAAAAAAAAAAGATCACACTACTTGCACCAGGTTGTAGGTCGTAACTGCAAACCAGGAGTGGTTTGATCAGGGGGCGATGGGCAACTGGTGAAGTAGCGGGGGTCTGAAGTTTCTGGAAGTCGCACTACACGTATCATACTGTGGCAGTTGATAGTGTGGCAGGGACTTGGACAAAAGTGTACCTAGTTATGGCAACTATGGTAGTATCGGACTGCACGTGGCATGCAGGGGTCATTGAGTGTGGGGATCTATGGTGGACGAAAATACGAACATGGTGAAACTACTACCAAAGGGAATTATGAAAGGCATACTTAAGAGATCATATAGTAAAATTAAATATAATGTTAATGAAATACTGCTGAAAGCTTTTAACACTACTTTGGATTTCTGAACTGAATAATGAAATAGAAAATTTGTAAATTATGTTTTATTATAAATAGTAGTAAATACAAAAAAAATGTTTCATTGTAAATAATAGTAAACACAAGGAATTTATGTATGGTTTAAAATAAACGTTTTAGATTCACTCGAAGACGCGTGATCGTCAGGATGGCCGTGTCGGAGATGGAAAAATGAAATGGGATTTTCCAATGTGACGGGAAATTCCTGACAGTCGAGAACAGTTTTTATAGCAACAATTGAATAATAAAATTTGAGTTCTAATTGTTTACAACTTAAGCAGATTATGTTTATTGCGAGAGGCTTAGGCTCGCTGTGACATTTGTTCACCAAACGTAGCCACGGTCACAGGATAGGTATAGTAAGACACAGAGGACAAGATAGTAAAATAATATGAGACAGTTGTCTTTCTTTAATATTTTGACGAAAAGGTTTTTAAAAACGAAGAGTACAGAGTTTGGCTCTAGTTGAGTTAGTTCTTATCGAGCATTCGTTGTGCGAGTACAAGTCTTCCCTGTTGACCGTGGATTCGTTCTCGAGCCTAGTTTACCGCAGTACTTGTGTATTGTTGAATTATAGTTTAATTATAATATTTCTATCTTATCTTAACCATTTTTTTACGTGTGACAACTATTGTGCTAGTTACTATTCTGTGTGTATCAACATTTGTGAGATATTGTCTTTGTTATACTGATTGTCTAGTTATTATTATTTGTGAACAATACTTTAATATTAAAATCATTGTTTTGTGTAATTATTATTTGTTTATATTTTAAATAAAATGCCAAGACAAAATAATAAGTCCAATACTTAGGATAGTGTCCCTATACCTGCTGCTCCTCCGACATATATATATATATATGGGCAGATCCATTACTTTTCGACGAAAGTGTGCGCGCGAGGATCGCCGATTAGGACACCGATTTTTTCGTCGGAAGTAGGTCAGAAAAGAAGGTGATCCTAAAAATTTGAGCTCAATACCCCTAAATCTGGTCACCGGAGAATTTTTCGAAGTTTGGAAAAAGTTAATTTTTTAGTTATTTTTAAAAATTCTTATGTCAGCTTCTATGTAACTTAGAGAGACTTTTCTGGCGGCATTTATCTCCGTCAACACTCTACTTTCAAGTAAAAAAAATAGATATCCGCTCTAAACTTACATTCAGCTTAGTTGGGAGCCTCCAAGTAAACCACTGAATTATCAAAATTTTCTGTTTTTTCAAAATTTTCTTAAATCTGCAGTTTTCAGGTAGAAAGATAAATAATACCTAATGTTTTTTGTGTACGTGTATTCTGTTGATATCTACCAGAATTTCCCTTAATTGCTTCGATTTTGTTTGTATATGGCCATACTAAGCCGTTCAATTTTTCAAAAATCGCTATTTTCAGATAGTTATTCCTTCTTTCTCGGAACGTCAATTTGATTCAAATTTTCAAAAAACTTACTTTGTAATATCCCCAAAAGGCTCTGAAAATTTCAACTGTGGTATTGAATTTCGATCCGAAATATAAATTTTCAGACATCGGAAAATTGCTTTGTTTGAAATTATTTTTGCGAGTAAATTTTCATATATCTAATAAATTATTTATATGTTTTTAAGTTTGTCGTCAATACATGATTAAAATTTTTCATGCTTCTGCTGTTGATTTTTATTGAAGTAGTGTATTAAGTAATAGGGACGATCTCAGCGATCTTAAACACGAAATATTTACTTAATACACTACTCAAATAAGAATCAACAGCAGTAGCATACAAACTTTCAATCAGGTATTAATAACAAACTGAAAAAAAAATCATAATTCATTAGATTTATGGAAACTTATTCGTAAAAATTATTTCAATCAAGGCAATTTCCGGGATGTTTGATAATTTATAACTCGGTTCCAAGCCCGATATCAAAGTTGAAATTTTTAGGGCTTTTAAAGAGTTATAAAAAAGCAACCTACCCGAAAATTTGAAGCAAATTGAAGTTCTAAGAAAAAAGTAATAGCTATCTGACAATAGCGATTTTTGAAAAATTGATCGGCTTTGGATTGCCTTATATAAACAAAATCGAAGCAATTAAGGGAAACCACGGTAGATATCAACAGAAAACTCCTACACAAAACATATCAGCTGTAATTTATCTTTCTACTCTGAAAACTGTAGACTTTAGACGATTTTGAAAAAAGGAAAAATTTTGCTAATTTAGTGGTTTATTCGGACGCTCCCAATTAAGCCGGATGTTAGTTTAGAGCAAATATCTGTTTTTTTCTTGAAAGTAGAGTGTACACAGAGAAAAATGCTGCCAGAAAAGTCTCTCTAATTTATATAGAAGCTAACATACAAATTTTTGAAAATAACTAAAAAATTAACTTTTTTCAAATTTAAAAAAATTCTCCCGTGGCCGGATTTAGAGGTATTGAGCTCAAAGGGTATAGCCGGATTAATATGGGAATTTTGCCCGCATGGCTTTTTCTACTTATTCTAAAGGAGTCGATTTGGTGTTGAATGAAAATAATTCACCTCAATTTTTAGCTCTTTAACTCGAACGGTATTCAAGAATTTCAAAAAAACCTGTTTTTCCGAAATTATTCTTAATTTTATAGTAAAATTCGGAATTAATCAATACTGATTTTTCCCTAATTCTTGCGAGTAATAAAAAACAAAGAAAAATCATATGATCATGATTCTCAAACGGAAAACCGATTTTTAACGGAGAAAAAAAAATTATCATCTTTTTTTTTTAGCCTTTTTGAAATATGTCACTCACCAAACTTCGTCAGAAAATGTATTTTATACTCCTCTATACTCAGGATTTTTTTTTAGATTTTTGAAGTGGTGGAACAATTCAAAAAAATTTAAAAACTCATTTTTTTATTGAAATCTTGCGTTTTAACAAATTTATCTTTTTTTTAGTACGAATAACACGACTATAAATTACTTTGAGAGCGCCCAGTGTATGTATCCAGACCTCATCGGGGCACAATGGGGCATTCTCAATAGGGAAATCCTTATGAGGGCCCAAACAGAACCTAATTGAGAAATCCCAACTAAAAATAAAAAAATTTATGGTCAGTATTTTCCAACTGGGTTCTAAATGGGGCCTAAGTAGGAAATCCCAACATGAAAATAAAAAAATTATTGTCGTTTTCCCCTATTGGGTTCTGTGTGGGACCTAAGTAGAAAATTCCAACGTGAAAATCTAAAAAATTATTATCATTTTTCCCAATTGAGTTTTGTGTGGGACCTAAGTGGGAAATCCCAACGTGAAAATGAAAAAAATTATTTTAATTTTTCCCAATTGGGTTTAGTGTGGGACCTGAGTTGGAAATCCCAACTTGGAAATGAAAAAATTATTGCCATTTTTCCGAATTGGGTTCTGAGTGGGACCTAAGTGGGGAACCCGACGTTAGAATTGAAAAAAAAAAATTTTCACCTTTTTGAGGGGGTATCCCCTTTTGGCCGCAAAAAATAAAAATTTTTTTTTAACGGTAACTTTTTTATTTTTCTGTACACTCCGAATATCATTTTTTGTTTCTTCATCTTTTATTCTTTGGTATCATAATAAATATACCACTTACACACGCACGTTCACATACGTGGGTCAGCGCAGTGGATAGCATCAAAGACTTTGAAACGGAAGGATGCATATTCGAGCCCATCAGTTACCAGGATTTTTTAATCAATATGGATCATGTACACTTCTTCTAAGAAATTTTCCTAGTACATGAGATTAGATTTCGGATTTAATTAAAATTATCTTATTTTTTTTGCATTTTAATATTTTTAACTTCCCGCTAAGGAAATTGTAAATTTCCAAAAATTCGGAAAGTTATTGTTTTCACCCCGATTTTCGAAAATCGAGTTTTCATCAATGTCGACGTTTTGAGGTCCTAGGAAGCTATTTTGACTATTTTCAGAATGATGTCCGACTGTGTGTGTGTGTAAATTCATTGTAACTTTTTAACTTATGGATCGATTTGGATGGTTAAGGTGGCAATCGAAAGAGCTTGTTGGCCATCAACTTTCCTAAAAACTTTAGATCATTTGATCATGTACTCGAAAATATTGGCGAATTACGAAAAAAAAAAATTTGGGGGTCGGTTGGCCCTGCGGGCCAGCCCCAAAACTTCCCGCTGTTTTCGAGCTCAAGAAGTTACGTTTTATGCTAGAACTTGTAAATTTAAGAATCGAAAGTAATTAATGAAGAAGCGGTTTTTAAAATTTAATTCCCGACTAGGTTCCATAAGATATGTGTATTGAGACAGAAATCAATGTCAGGGATCAAAATTAAGATTTAAATAAGTTTTGACTCATTTCAGAAAAAATAAAATATGAAATATCTGCGAAAAATATTAAAAACTGTACTTTATCATTTTTTTTGTTCATAATATGATTTAAACTAAAAAACAAGTTAGATGACATTATATGATGATCGAAAAAAACCATAAAGAGGAAGAGTTAGTATGGTTTCAGGAACATTTTAGTACATTATATTATAATTTGTCCGGAGAAAATAACATGAATTTTTATTTTTTTAACTTTTCAACGCCGATATCTTTTAAACTGATTAACCGATTTTGATGTTTGAGGTAACAATCGGCGCGTTTCATTAAATTTGTAATGGGTCCACTTGCTCAATTTATTAAGTTGTGGCCTTAATTAAACAAGGGTCAGCACATATGTGAAACTTAAGGTGTTTCACAACCTTTGCTCGACTAGTCAGCCTCAGTACAGGATTTTTCCCGTACTGGGCCACGCAGTGTAAAATTTAGAACAGAGAAATTATTATTTACTTATACTTATAGGGAAAATATATAGGAAAATTTATTAAGTAATTATATTAAATTAAAATATAGAACTATGGCATTTATTCAGACAAAGTCACCTTACAAATAAATAAGATGAGAATGAACAATGTATAAAGATGGCTGATGCAATTGACTCGACTATTTAGAATATTCAACACGACTCGACTGGCATGAAAATTATTACTGACTCTACTGACATGATTATTATTACTGACTCTACTGACAATGATTATTATTACAAATTTGAACAATAATTTTACAACTCCTTCCGATGATGCTCCTTCTTTCTCTAATCCAATAACCTCCTGATCCTGCAGTCCTTAATTCCTCCAACAGTCCAATAATCCAATTTCCAAAATCCAACTCTGCAACAATTTCCAATATAATTAAGTTTATAAAATTGACTGAATAAAATAAGCTTCCCCAATCGAGGGCTTATAAGCTCTTGGCTGATGGCGTATATATAATGGTTACTTGATGTCGTAGTAGGCCAAGAACCAAGAGGCCGAGCGCTCGCTACTCCAGAGCCTCATACCCTCACTCACAGGCTGGCCAACTTCTAAAAACCAACACTGGTCGAAACTCGACAGCAGTGATCCCGGCGATGAGTAGGTTGTTAGGTTATCGGCCGTTGTTGTAGGAGAAGGTCGCTCTCGTTTTGGCACGAGTCGAATTTAAATTTGAATTTGAAATGAAACAAATTTCACTCCGTTACAAATTTTACAGCTGATTAAAATTTGAAATCGATCGGTTTAGCCGTTTCGAAGATATTTGGAAAAACCCGTTTTTCACCATTTCTTTCTCGGGTGATATCTCTCGAACAAATTAACCGATTGAGATAGTTTAGGCAGCAATCGACGCATTTTATCAAGTTCTAGAGCTGAGTAGATTTTGGAGTCGATCTTTCGAGTCGTTTCTGAGAAATCACTAAAAAACTAAAAAACAAAATTTTATTTTTTTCGTAATTCACAAATATTTTCGAGTCTACTCGATCAAATGATCTGAAAATTACAAGAAAGTTGATGGCCAACAAGCTTCTTCGATTGCCGCCTCAACCATCCAAATCGATTCATTAATTAACAAGTTACAGAGTTTACACACAAACACACACACACACACACACACACACACACACACACACACACACACATACACACACTCAGACATCATTCTGAAAATAGTTAGAATAGCTTCCTAGGATGAAAACTCGATTTTCGAAAATCGGGGTAAAAACAATAACTTCCCGAATTTTTGAAAATTTACA
Organism: Microplitis deprimator; assembly: GCA_964016945.1. NCBI lineage: Eukaryota > Metazoa > Arthropoda > Insecta > Hymenoptera > Braconidae > Microplitis > Microplitis deprimator. The sequence continues at coordinate 13,405,764 of OZ024708.1, read as the reverse complement.
ATTTTCTTAGCGGGAAGTTAGAAAAAATTTTTTTAGTTATTTAGTCATTTCTCAAAAACCACTTGAATGATCGACTTTAAAATCTAATCAGCTTTAGAATTTGATGAAACACGTCGATTGCCGCCTTAGCCATCTCAACTGGTTAATTTGTTCGAGAGATATCGCGGGAGAAAGAAATGGTGGAAAACAGTTATTTGCAAATATCTTTGAGAAAACTTGACCAAACAATTCCAAAATATAACCAGCTTAAGAACTTAGAGAAACGTGTCGATTGCTGCCTCAACCATCTCAATCGGTTAATGCGTTCGAGAGATATCGTTAAAGCAAGAAATGGTGAAAAACGGTTTTTTCCGAATATCTTCGAAACAGTTGAACCGATCAATTTCAAATTTTAATCAACTCTAGAATTCAATGAAACGCGTTAATTGCTACCTCAAACGTCAAAATCGGTTAATTACTTCAAAAGATATCGGCGTTGAAAAGTGAAAAAAATAAAATTTTATGTTATTTTTCCGGATAAATCATAATATAATGTACTAAAATGTGTCTGAAATCATACCAACTCTTCCTCTTTATGGTTTCTGCCGATCGTCATATAACGTCATTTAACTTGTTCTTTAGTTTAAATCATATTATCAACAAAAAAATTAAAAAATTGCAGTTTTTAATATTTCTCTCGGATATTTTATATATTATTGCTCTGACATGAGTCAAAACTTATTGAAATCTTGATTTTGATCACTGACATTGATTTCTGCCTCAATACACTTATTTTATTGATCATAATCGGGAATTAAATTTTCTAAAACCGCTTCTTTATTAATGATTTTCGATTCTTAAATTTACAAACTTTAGCATAAAACGTAACTTGTTAGAGCTTGAAAAGATTACAAAAAAACAACTGCATGTAATAGCATTTTCGAGCTCGAAAATATATTCACACTAATGTTTTCGAGCTCCTTGAGCTCGAAACAGCAGGAAGTTTTGGGGCTGGCACGCAGGGCCAACCGACGCCGAGATTTTGTTTCTAACAGGGGTTCCCTAGTGGGGCCCAGGTGGGACTGCCCAATAAGGTGCCAATAGGTCTTCGGGTAACATCCCTATTTGGGGTCTCTATAGGACAACCCAATAAGGGTCCAATAGGTCTCGACTAAAAATTTCTAGGCGAGAAATACGTAAAAAACTATTTTTCTATTTAAAATTCACAATGACATTACTTATCAAATATTTTCAATTATTTTACTAAACAACGATCACGTAAAAACTATTTTTTCGGAATTTTTTCAAAACCTTTAAGTGTCTTTTGAATCATTAATAACCGTTCAAACTACTTTAGGCCACTGGTTCTTTATGTTTATCTTCTGCAAAGATATATTTCTGGTAAAAAAAAATTTTATACGTATTTATTTGTACTAAAAAAAATATAAGTTTGTTAAAATGCAAGATATTAAGAAAATAATGAGTTTTTAATTTTTTTTTGAATCGTTTCACCACTCAAAAAATTCAAAAAAATTCCTGAGTATAGAGGAGTATAAAAGACATTTTCTGACAAATTTTGGTGAGTGACATATTTAACAAAAGCGGAAAAAAAAGATTACAATTTTCTTTTCTCCGTTAAAAATCGGTTTTCCGTTCGAGAATCATGATCATATGATTTTTTCATGTTTTGGACTCGCAAGAATCAGGAAATAAATCATTATTGATTAATTCCGAATTTTACTTTAAAAATAAGAATAATTTTAAAAAAACAAGTTTTTTTGAAATTCTCGAATACCGTTTGAGTTAAAGAGCTAAAAATTGAGGTGAATTATTTTCATTCAACACCAAATCGACTCCTTAAGTATGAGTCAAAAAAGCCATGGGGGCTAAAGTCCCATATTAATCAAGTTATGCCCTTTTGAGGATCACCTTCTTTTCTAACCTAATTCCGAGAGAAAAAATCGACGTCTAAATGGGTGCTTCACGCACGCACACTTTCGTCGAAAAGTAATGGATGTGCCCATATATACATACTTCTTTCACCTATTAATATTTTTGAAACCTACTTAACGGATCAATTTCCTACAAAAAATATATTAGTTATAGCTGCACACTTATTTATAAGTGAGAAATAAAATTTTTTTCATTGTACTAAAATAGAAAAGTATCATTGCTTAGGCATAGTTAACCGGCGTTAGAACAAGCTTTTATATTTCTTTTTTATTATTTTTGGATCACAATTAACGATTTATATTATGGCCAAGTGAAAAAGTCTAATTTGGGAATTAACGAACACTTGAATGCCCATAGATAGTTCATATATGCCCATGAATGGTTCACATATAAACCAAATCTAAGATATTCGGCCATATATATGGCCCATACATAGGCACATATAGTCCATCTATGAGTTTATCAATGAGTTTGCGTGGCTATATATAGCCATATATGGTCATATGTGGGAATACAACCTTTTTATATCAAGTCGTATATATCTATATTAGGGTGTCCGTTATTTACCAACTTGGTTTTTTTAATAAACGCCACCTAAATTTTTCGTTTATGAACTAAAAAAAATTATCAGACCCATATAAGCCCTAAATATTCATATTAAACCGTGCCCCAAAGACAATACATTTTCCGTTTGAATAACATGGGGTTTCGACGCGTTTCACATTTAATTTTTTTTCTCTTCAACAAGTAGATAAGATATAATTTATTGTATTAAACAGGATACAATCCTCAATACACGTTTGACATAAAAGTTACATAGATTAAAATACAAAGTCTTTCGTTTGATAATTATTCATGGGAAATGAGTACAATTTGCATTTATAGTTGGGTATTTGACCTTCTAGAAAATACGCGGATTTCCTTCAATACAGTGGCATCTTTTCATTTATTGTTTGGGGCTAGGGTTTAATGTAGTTAAAATGTCTTTAAAGAAATAAAATAATTTTTTGAGTTGGGTAAGGTTTAATGATTCTAGACAGCTCAGCACTTCGGAGTCAGGGTCCAGTACTTCACGGTTAGTGTGTAGGTTGCGAGTTATTGCGTGGTAAGGGCATCTCAGGACCACGTGACAGATTGTTTCTTTTTCATCCAGATGGCAGTGTCTGCATATATTAGATGGATTCAGTCTCAATGTGTGAGCGTTAATGGAAAGGCTGCATGCATAGCGGCCGGCTAATCTCAGTTGGACAACCAACTTGGAGATATGGGACGGAAAGCATTCGAAGACAGCTGGATAGACATCAAGGATTGGTTGTCTGAAGTAAAATTGACAAGTAGTAGACATCGTGTAGCGAGCGATGTCGGAACTCCGTTTGTATTCCTGATACTTGGTGAGAACGATGTCTTTGTTAGCCCTCAAAATGTCCGGTGACAAACAGTAAATTAGTTTTTCTTCGCCAACCAAGGCTAGGATTTTTCGTAATTGATCAAGCCAGTTGGACATCTTATATGAAGTGTCTAGGAGGCTGTGCAATTTTAAATAGCACCTCTTCGGGATACGTGAATCCTTCATGTCAAGTACTTTTATGACCCAGGAGATTGCGGCTTTGACTATCTTCACTGAGATGTGGTCAAGCTTGAATTCGGCCCGGAGAGCATATTTCGGAGTACAGCTTGGTAGGGACATGGTTTTTTTAAAGAACACGAGGTTGGTTGTATCCAACATTTCCATGTGGTCCTGTTTTAGTCTCCACAGGTGGGCCAAGTATAACATGGATGATTGGGTTATGCTGTTATGAAGTTCGAGCTTGCCGTACCATGAGCTAGCCTTAAGTTTTGCAACTATTGACAGAACCGTGCCAATAGCTATTTTACCCTTCCTGGTAGCAGATTCCGTGGCAGACTTTCCTTTTCCATTAGAGGTGAACATTACACCGAGGTACTCGTAAGCGGGCACTATTTCTAGGTCTTGGTCGTTATACTTGGGTACGCCTGGGGCTTTGATTCTGCCACTATCGCTGGTGACCATCACTTTGGTCTTGCTGACGTTTACAGTTAGGCTGTTGCTTCTGCAATACTGTTCCAGGAGCCGTAGATTTTTTTGCAAATTGGTCCAAGATGTGGATAACAAGACTAGGTCGTCCGCATACATCAGAAATAACACGTCCGAAGATCCGAGGAAAATGCCTTCAGCTCCTTTTGACTTAAAAAACGACACAATGTCGCTGATGTACAGACTAAATAGGATTGGGCTTCGTATTTCCCCTTGCAGGACTCCTTCAGTGACGTCTATGGGGTTAGATAGAGAGTTGTTGCTTCGAACTTGCATCTTGATATTTGCATACAAATTCCTGAGTAATTGGAGTAACTTGGAACTCATACCTAAAGTGTGTAATTTGAACCAAAGTTTTTCATGTGGCACAGAGTCGAACGCTCTCTTAAAATCTATGAATAAAAAATAAGCAGCTCTTCCTTTAAAACGTGATTGTATATGATGTAATGCGAAGAGAGAGAATACGTTGTCCGCACAGCTGCGGCCTGGTTCAAAGCCTGCTTGCTCTTCGGGTATCAGGCCATTCTTTGAGATCCAATTTCTGATGCGGCTAAGGAAAATCTGAGTGAAGACTTTAGTTATGCTATTGACAAGAGCTATACCTCTGTAGTTACTGGGGTCCTGCGGGTCACCTTTCTTGAGCAGCATACATAAGATAACATTGGACCAGTCTGAGGGGATTTCTCCGGTATTGAAGATTTTGTTGAAGAGTGCTACGATGTACAAAATCCAGTTTTCGGGTAGTTCCTTCAGGAATTCGTTGGCGATGCCATCGGAACCGGCTGATTTTCCCTTCTTGACACTTTTCAGGCTAGTTTGTACTTCTTGGATCGTGATTTCGGCATCAAGGTCAAGCTCTTCGTTGCCGGTGAATGTTCCTTGTGCTTCATGTTTATCTGGGTAGATGCTAAGTAAGTATTTTTCCCACCGATCTAGAGGAATACACTGCGGATGAGGCGGTGATTTTCTGACGGCCTTGACCGCACTCCAGAACTCGGATTGAGAACGAGTGTTTTTAAATTTAGCTAGTAATTCTTGCTCATGAGCGGCCTTCTTTTGGTACAATAGCTGGTAGTATTTATCTTTCATTTTGTAGTACTCGGACCACATATATTTGTTGTCTCCGAGGGTCTTACAGGCTTTGAGCAGTTTGTGTAGTGTTTTCTTTTGTGCCGTACATTCTAGATCAAACCATTGTTTGTTTGTGTGGGTGGGGTTACGATTGGAGTTTAAGCTGATTAGCATTCCACAATTATCTGCTGCGTTAGTAATGCCTTCAAGTAGATTCATATACAGGAAGTCAGTCGATGTGCTGACGAAACCCCCGGTGACTTGCGGTGAGTACTACATGGCGTTTTTATATGCAGTCTTGTCAACGGCAGACCAGCGAAGTTTTACTGTCTGAGCAAGACGCGGATCTATATGGTTATTAGCTTGTACAAGAGGTAGAGTTATTAGTTCAATTGCAACAGGAAAGTGGTCTGACTTGGTTATAATATCCATTATCCAGAGATCCTTGACTAAATGAAGGCCGGTGATGTTAACCCATATGAGGTCGACCGTACTGTGCCCATTTTTGTTTCCAAAAGTGAATTGACCGGGGGAGTCGCTGACGGATCTTCCATTAATCAGGATAAAGCCGGCAGAGTCCATGAAGTCGAGGAGGGTTTTTCCTCGGTGGTTGACTACCTTGTCTGAAGATATTCTGCAACTGGATAATAGATATAAGTTTAACATCTGCATGTTAAACACGCCTAAAGATCCCACGCGTGCATTGAAGTCTCCTGCTATCAAAATGATGTAGTTTTGCTGGCACAATATTGGAGATAGTGCCTGTTGGAGGGCATATAACGAATCTTCAATGTTTACGGTAGGCTTAAAATAGACCGACACGGATATAATTGTTAAATCGCCAATGTATAGTACTGTGGTGATCATTGAATCCGAGGTGAAGAGAGTTTGGTGCTTGAATTGTGAGTTGACTAGAGTTAAGAGACCTCCACTGGGACGTCCTTGACCATCAGGGGTACGTGCCGGTGTCCAGTGAGCATTCCAGGAGCCGGGAATTTTTATTTCAGGGCCAACATCCGCGATCCAAGTCTCAGTGATGCCTAGGTATGAAGTTTTTAAGGAATTAATAGATTCAAGTAGGTTGTATATGCCGTGTACGTTCCAGAAGGTCATTAAAAGTTTTTTGGCGATTGAGATATATTCATGTTATTATTGGTGTCCGTAGATGCGCTTGTCGAGGACGGTATTGTATTTAGCGGTTGTGGTAAGGGGGGGAAGATGTCGTCATTTATGGGGTTGTATTTGTATATTGTTCCGTCCACTGTTACATTCAGGTGACCGAACTTGACTTTTTTGCCTTCTTTGACTAGTTGTTTGCCAACCCATCTTATCTTTTTGGCCGCCTTATCCTCTCCAGGAGTAAGGTCATAATTTATGTATACCGGTACTTTTAATTGTTCCTTTTTTGACATAATAGTTTGTTTGTGTTGACTTTCACTAAAAGTAGCTTTGATGATATCTCTTTTTTTGCCGACTACCGAAGCGGTGCTAATGCAATTGGCGATGTTGAATTGCTCGAGTAAGAACTTGTTCACCGTTTTGGTAGGGCTGTTTGTATCCAGTTTTAGACCCCTTATTATAACATTATTTTTGCGCATCAACTTGTCGTATGAGTTTCTGGTGCATTTGGAAATTTGGTCTGCTAAGTAATTTGTATGAAGGGGATCCCCAGGAGCCAGCTGTGATATGTTTTCCACGCTGGATCTTGAAGCCTCCAGAATCGCCAGACGTGATTCGAGTTTCTTAACTTGGTTCGTTAGCTTCTCGTTTTTCTCCTCAAATTCTTTCGCGATGTTCTTGATGAGTGTGGCATTCACTGTTTTCACCTCAGCGATCTCTCCTAATAGGTCGGATTTTACTGAATCCAGGTGCTTTTTGTCTTCCACTCTCCAAGCTGACATGTGTTTAAGCAAATCCTCAAAGGAGTTACATTCATTAATTTTAGGTTCCATATTAGAAGAATTATTAGAAGCAAGACTTACGTTAACAACTGCTGAAGGAGAAGTGTAGCTGCTCTCGGTAGTTGAGGGGGATGAACGGTTCAGCTTCAGTGGTGGACTTGTTTCGTGGGGTGAAGACGCAGTCACCTTTCTTTTTCTATTGCTGGTGAATCTCTGTAAATAATTGTCTAAAGTTCTATCAGGAGGAGGTAGTCTGTTGAGTGATTGTAGGTTGGTTAATCTTCCTCTGCTACGAGGGCTATCGATGTCGAGGTGTGAGTTGTTGGTACTCGAGTCTGACTGGCTCGGATTTGTAATTTCAAATAACGCGCGCCTTACGCTGGGGTCCTCTGCAGTGCGGCCAACCTCTGAGTAATTCGTGACACTAGGCGCCTGACTGCCACTTGCGGTGGACATAACCTGATACCTTAGACTTAACCTCAGAAATGTAACGCTTGCTCTGTAATATACTTTTTACTCGGGATAGACCGATTAAATCAATGAGGCCAAACCTAGGTAAGACTAAAAAAAATCGGCGCAACTCTCACACCATAAATATCAATTATTTTCAGCGTATTAAAAAAGAATATCTATGTGTATATTCATTGAACACAAAACACGTCTGTCTAGTGGGCACTCTAGTAACTTTTTTGTCTTCAACAAGTAAATATACAGAGATGGAAAATACATATTTTTGTAGGAAATTAAACGCTCTACAAAAAAGGTCTCTTATGATTTTTTGACAAATTTTCTCGTTTAAAAGTTATTCAGGGATAAAGTTAAACTTATAGTAATTTATTTGATCCTTTTACTCCGACCGAAAAATTATCATTATTTAAATAAATGTAAATTGTTTATATTAAAAAATATTCAATTTTAACTGTGCTATTGGAAAAATTACTGTAAAAATTCGAATAACTGAAAAATAATGCTACTGACGAGTTGATTTAAGTTCAGAAATTTGAGATTTATCGTGAAAAATATAACAGATTCAATAAAATTTTTGACATACTGATTAACACTTCATTTCATTGAACATTCTTTGGTGGCATTTGGAAATATTTTTAAAAAATTTTTTAAAGCGTAGAAGTAGTCAACTCCTTAAATCCGAAACAGTGCTATTCACCGTTTCAAAGCTATAAGTATACGATTATATATTTTTCAGTGGATTCCACTATTTCTGATTTGAAGAGAATGATATTGCAGAGACCGCTATAAAATTGACTAAAAAATATATTAATACTCTAGCTAAGGAGGACGGTCAAAAACAATATGTTATTAAAATTGTAAGTGCTCTCTAAAACTAAATTAGTGAAATTCTCTGCGAATTAGTGAATAGTCACTATTCATTCAGCTAGAAATATACCACTAATTCAACCAATGATATATTTATAGCTTGTTTCCAGTGCATAGCTACTAAGTGGCAGTAAATTTCACAAATTCATTTTTAGAGAGCGAGTAAGAAAAAAATTTCCAAAAGCCATCAAAAAATTTTCAATGAAACAAAGTGTTAATCAGTATGTAAAAAAATTTATTACATCTGTTATGTTTTTCCCGATAAATTGCAAATTTTTAAACTTGAATCAACTCGTCAGTCACATTATTTTGCAGTTCTCCGAATATTTACAGTAATTTTTTCGATAGCGCAGTTAAAATTAAATATTTTTGGCAATAAACAATTTACATTTATTTAAATAATGATAATCTTGCGGTCGAAGTCAGAAAATCAAATAAATTACTTTAAGTTTAGCTTTATCCTTGAATAACTTTTAAACGAGTAAATTTATCAAAAAATCATAATAGGCCTTTTTTATGGAGCGTTTAATTTCCAACAAAAATATGTATCTCTCATTTCTCTATATTGACCTGCTTAGGAGAAAAAAAAACGAGTGAGTCTCACAGACAAGGTCACAATAGAAGTGAATTTTTTTTAATAATTAAGTCGGTCTAAATAAATAAATAAATTAATATAAATATAAATATATATACAATATTGGCCATTAGATCTTGTCGGATAGTATAGCATTGGGAACAAAAAAATCTCTGAAAATAAAACTGTGTATAACTAGTTTTCTACTAAATGTAAAAATTTAAAAAACAATAAATTGTAAGAAGAAAATTCAATATTTCAAAATATATTTATGTTAATTAAATGTAAAATTATAAATATAAATTGTAAAATGACGGAATAAAAAAAAGCCCCAATAAAAAAAATCTCTTGATTTGTAAACCACTAAAAAAAAACATGGTCACTATTTAAAAATTTGTAAATAATTTTTGTGTATATTTGAAAATATTTATAATTAAGAAGAACTAAATTAAAAAGTTGATAAAAAGTAATAACTATAAATAAAGATATACCTCCATAACAATTACTGTATAAAATTCAATTTCAATGAATAAAAACATAAATAATTTTGAAAAACTGTAATTATGAAAGTATAAAATCATTTAAATATATTTAAAATATTTTCTTTAGTTGAATAAATGAATAAATAAAAGTATGTAATTTTAAAGAGAACAAAAAAAAAAATTACTATGAAAAAAAAAATTCTAAAAACAAACATTTGCATAACTAAACATGGATATAAAAAAATTATGTAAAATGAACATCTCTATAAATAAAATATCTACAAAAAATTAACTGTTTTTGACCATCTCTATAAAATATGATATCTATAATCAAATTCAATTTTATATGATATTTTATAGAGATGGTAAAAAACAATTAATTTTTTATAGATATTTTATTTATCGAGATGTTTATTTTTAATTAATTGTCTTATATGCGTGTTTAGTTATGCGAATGTTTGTTACTACAATTTGTTTTTTTATAGTAATTTTTTTAAGTTCTCTTTGAAATTACATACTTTTGTTCATTCATTTATTCAATTAAAGAAAATATTTTAAATATATTTAAATGATTTTATATCTTTATAATTACAGTTATTTTTAATTTTTTTATGTTTTTATTTATTGCAATTAAATTTTATACGGTAATTTATATGGAGGTGTACCTTTATTTATAGTAATTACTTTTTATCAAGTTTTTAATTTAGTTCTTTTTAATTATTAATATTTTCAAGTACACACAAAAATCATTTACAAATTTTTAAATACTGACCATATTTTTTTTAGTGACTTATTTTACAATACATATTTATAATTTTACATTCAATTAATATACATATATTTTTACATTTAGTAGAAAACTAGTTATACATATTTTGATTTTCAGAGATTTTTTTTCCCGAAGCTATACTACCTGACAAGATCTAATGGCCAATATTGTATATATATACATATATATATATATATATATATATATATATATATATATTTATTTATTTATTTATATGTATTTATATATATTTATATATGAATAACGTGGTTAAATTACGACGCATGCGCACTACACTTGTCCATTCTACTTGACTGTTCTCAACTGTCCCCACTTTTTAAAATATATAAGGCTTGCTGTACAAGTAATTTCCCTCCTCGCCTATTCTAAACCTTTACTCAATGTTTCTCCTCTGGCGCTACCTCCCCTTTTCCGCCTCACATCGTTTAACTTTAGCCACCGCAAAGAAGTTTCACTTCAAAAAATTAAATGTAAAACGCGTCAAAACCCCATGTTATTCAAATGGGAAATTTATTGTCTTTGGGGCACGGTTTAATATGAATATTAAGGGCTTATGTTGGTCTGATAATTTTTTTTAGCTCATAAATGAATAATTTAGGGGGTGTTGTTAAAAAAAACCAAGTTGGTAAATACCGGACACCCTAATCTATAGATGGCGGTAAATGGGTTGTATGTACCCATACATGGAAAGATAGACTTTTTTATTAAGTCATGTTAACCTAGATACAATCTATGGAACATATATAGCCATGTATGGATCATATATGGTAATATCTGGATCATAAAAGGCCATATATTGTACATATATGGTCATATATGACTTTATATGGAGTTGTGAACTTTTTCACTTCAAGTCATATATTTTAACTTATGACCATAAATGATTCGTATATAACTATGTATGTAATTTACACAGTAACTCTAGAAAAAACTATTTGATTTACAATGATCAAAATTCTACACATAAGTAAGATCTACAAAAATCTGGGGTTTTCATTTTTTGTCTACGAAGATCAAGACAAAAACGGAAAATCTCTAAACTCAAAATTCTGATTTTTATGGAAAATTTTAAGCTCTGAAATAAAATCTTTCAAACAAATATAGATCAAAGATGACGATCTAAATCATGAAAAATTCCGATCTTTGTAATTCTGATTAGATTCAGCTAAATGTAAATTTTTTTCTTTGGGAATCTATTTTTCCTTACAAACGAGAATTGAAAAATGTATGAGGTTTTGAAAGTTTGATAAAATTCGAAGTAATTCTGAAGAGTTCCGGAAAAAATGAATCATGTCATGTCATATATGGTCATGTATGGCCATTCACCTTCATCTAAATGAATACAAAAGACTCTGTATTTCATGTTCATTACTCAGCGTAGTTGTTAGCGCGCAAGACTTTAAACCTAAATGACCCAGGATCGAGCCCAGCCAACGCTGCGATTTTTCATCGAAGAAAAAAAATAATGACCTACTTCAGAGACTAGTAGAATACATCAGACATTTAATTCTCGTGATCTTTTTTCCCATTAATTTGTTAATTTTTTGAAAATATAGCACTATATGTGGCCATATATGACTACATATTATGATATCTGGGCATAAATGGCCAATTTACACATATGGTCATATATGGAGCATCATATATGACCATATATAGTCACATATAATTCGCTTCCTCAGGTAATAAAGTTTTATTTTAATTTAATCTATAACGGTCACCCACGTGTATATAAAATTTTCAATAATTTTCAGAATAATAATCAATTTAATTTGAATGAATATTCAAGTGTGCCCAGAAACAATAAAAATAATTTATAAATAAATAATCATTGTGCCTGAACCAGCACCTCAGGTTGGGTTAGGGCACGAGGGCGCCAGACCGTTTGTATAAAACGGACAAATTAATTATTCAGGGGGAAATTTGCAAGAGGGAAATTCCGAGCGAGCAGTTTGCTTACAAGGCGGATGGACAATCGAATAAGATTATAAATATTAAATATGCAGAAAATAATAGCACCAATTAATAGAAATAGTTAGAAGCTATTGAAAATAAATTGCACATAGCAGGACAGATACAGGAAAATAAATATTAAATTAACCGGATAGCTGTTGGTTTCCACAAATTTGAGTTAATAAAAATAATTCAAAATTTCTTACAATATTCGGTTTAGTATAAGTAATAATTAAGAGTATTTGGCTATTCCGCCTTAAAAAATTCAAAGTAATAATAATTTAACCCTTGGAAGTGGAAATCATAAACAAAATGATTCCAAATAAAATAATACATAAATACAATATATAATTAATTAATTAACAAACAATATCGTGTTTAATTTAAACAAAAGAAAAAAAATCGGTCTCCAAGTCCACCCTGCGGGCCAGACCCAAAACTTCCCGCTGTTTTCAAGCTCTATGAGCTCGAAAAATTGTTGTAAATACATTTTCGAGCTCGAAAGTACTTTTGTATGCCTTTGTTTTCGAAAAAAAACTTTTTTTACCATTTTTTCTCCGACGATATCTCTCGAACAAATTCACCGATTAGGACGTTTAAGGTGGCAATCGACTCGTTTTATGAAGTTCTACAGCTAATCGGATTTTGAAATTGATTCATGTAGTCGTTTTTGAGAAATTTCGAAAATACTAAAAAAAAATTTTTTTTAATTCTTTCGACAACGGTTTCTCTTGAACAAATGAACCCATTTTAATGGTTGAGGTGGCATTCGACGCGGCTTATGAAGCTTCAGAGTCCAGTTGATTTTAGAATAAATCCATCAAGCACATTACAAGTTATTAAAAAAAAACATTTTTGAAAAAAGTTTATTTTTGGAATATCTCTGAACGAACATTACTTATCAAGCTCAATTTTTTTTCAGCTTTTAGATATTGACTAGCCTCGTCAAATGACACCTTGACGATCAAAATCAGTTCATCCGTTCAAAAGTTATAGATATTTACATACCTACGTACGTACATACATACATACACTTGGACATCATCTTGAAATTAGTCAGAATAGTTTCCTAGAATCTTAAAACGTCAAGATCTTTTAGAAATTCGATTCTCGAAAATCGGACCGAATCCAATAACTTTCCGAATTTTGAAAATTTGCAATTTTTTTTGCGGGAAGATGGAAATAATTTCATCAGTATCCTTTTAATAATAATTGTACGCTGGGTCGTCTCTATATATGTTAGTGTTGTAATAATAATTGAATACATACATGCCAGGACTGGTTGGTGGTTAGGATATTTGAAAAATACGCATATTAAAAAATATAACAATATTTTTATTTGTCACAGCACATAATATCACTGGGTTACAGAATTAAATCGTTGATTCAATTTATTAATACTGTTAATTGTTTGAGCTCATGAATACGTAATTCATTGAATACAAATTATAAACTTGAGCTCGAGTAAATAATTGAAATGATTGAGATAATTAAATTAAGTAGTTGAACACTGAGTTGATCGCAAGAATTTCATGAAAATATGTAACATGAATTCAGAGGTTACCGAGCGAAGTTAAGAATTTTATGGTCCTTCGAGCCTGATGGTTGGTTGGTTGTGCAGGTAGCATCATCAGTGGGCAACTCGCACTCTTAAAATACATTTCAAAATTCCTTGGATATCACCAACCGGATATCTACAAGACACAATCTAGATATACAAATGTGTCATTAGAAACATCACACGATGATACACTCAAGACTCAACAGTGCCCAAAAGAAACCAGGCTCTGCTGCTGCCTCAGCAAGCACTCAATCTCCAGCCACGCGCTCATCTACTGCACTCGTCTGTACTCGACACTTCCGGCATTCATCATACTAGCACTCATCACCCAGCAATCTTACTAGCGAATTGCCTAGTAGACTTGATTACCAAGTTAAGTACTCATCCAGTACGTATATTGCTGGATCCAGAGTCTGAATTATCGTTTGTTTCAGATTCCTCGGTGAACTCACTTAAACTTGAACGCACGCACTCACCTATACAGAGAATTGGTATTGGTGTAGCCAATGCTGGTAAAACTAAAGGTCAAGTCGCACTCAAGCTCTCATCTAGGCATTCAAATGACTCAGTCATCATCAGTGCTCACATACTAGGTGGTCTCACTACTCAACTACCATCTGTTGCACTCAACCAACTCAACTGAGACCAATATAAACAACTACAATTGGCAGATCTAGCGTCCATGAGACCGGGACCAATTGATATCATCATTGGTTCCGACCATTATGATCTTATAATAAAAGATGCACTCATCAAAAGGTCTGAAGGCCTGCCAATCGCTCGAGATACCATCTTCGGGTGGATATTACTCGGCCCAGTCACTCAACACACTCATCGACCATATATTACTTATCATGCTGCTGTCGAGCAATCTACTCAACAACTTCAAGACCTGCTATCACGCCTCTGGACTCAAAAAGAAATTCCAGTCAGCAAAATCGAGGAACTCAACTTAGATGAAAAGGCGTGTGGAGCGCATTTTCAACAAACTCATCGACGAGACAATTCAGGACGGTACATAGTCCGACTGTGTTACGTCGGGATCGAGCAAGAAAATATTCAGTTAAAAGTTTTATATAATTTCATTTAATACAGAATAAAATTTTATTTCATACAGAATAAAGTTTATTTCTCGCGCGAAGCAACTTGCGTTCGGTAATATTTTTTTCGTTGCTTTTTATCTTGGACAGCTGCACAGAAGGCTAACAAAGGAATTCCTTATCAGACCACCAAAATGCAATTGTGTGAGTCAAACACCACCACATTAGAATCGTAACAGAAGTACAACTTAAACGGTGACTAAGAGTCTAGCACAAAGAGTCTCCAACCGCGACTCTTTACCTCCCGCAGAGTGCTACCAAATTTTAACTAGCCGCTGTTCACCGAGACATCCGGTCTTTTGTTCAATCTATAGCCGATCCATATTCTAATATTTTTATACACAATACATATATTGCTCTTCAATAAGAAGAATATAAAATCGCAGTAACGTCTTCAATGCTAGTTTTTTTTTGGCAGCTGTGTCAATATTAAGACGAATGGCTCATTTCGTAGCCGGAATACATAAAAAACGCATCCGGTATAGAAATCGGACAATAAAAGTCGAACCAGTCTATTTGCCTCTACCTCTTGACCCTTCTTCTCCCTCAGCCAATAAAACTTGCTTTATCAAAGTCTTTGATAATGCCACTAGCTAACTAATCGTGACGCCTCTTTCGATAAGAACCAACCCTACAAGTTTCGTCTTAATTATCTTACCTGTCCAGTTTCAAGAGTTACTTCATCATCTGCATTCACACACACTGGAGTTGACTATGCTGGTCCAATATCACTCAAAAATTGAAGACGTAGAGGTGCAAAAACATTTAAAGGCTGGATTTGTGTTTTCGTTTGTCTTTCTACATCAGCAGTACATCTAGAGGTGGTCAGCGACTACAGCTCTAGTGGGTTTATCGCAGTACTACGCAGATTCACCAGCCGACGAGGTATCTGCACAGCACTATACAGCGATTGCGAAACGACGTTCAAAGGCGCTGAAAATGATCTCAACCGTATATTCACTCAAGGAACTCAAGAATCAAGAGAAATACTGGATCTCATCACGGTGAACAGCATTACTTGGCACTTCAATCCACCAGCAGCTCCACACATGGGTGGAAAGTGGGAAGCTGCTGTCAAATCACTCAAACACCACCTAACTCGAGCAGTGGGAGAATCTTCATTCACGTTTGAAGAATTTACGACTCTTCTTACGCAGATTGAAGCTATCTTGAACTCAAGACCATTGGAGCCTATTACGGAAGATCCAGATGACATTGACGCACTCACTCCTGGTCACATTTTAATTGGATGAGCCTTCAACATGATTTCTGAACCTGCACTCATCGATACAAACAGTTCTCGATTGTCTAGATGGCAATTTCTACAACAACATGTTCAACAGTTCTGGAATGAATGGTGAACAAGTAATTTGCAAAGACAGCTGGCAATCACCAAGTGGCAACGTCCAATTCATCAAATTCGAGTCGGGTCACTTGTACTTCTCACCGAAGAAAGGTTTCAACTAACCAGCTGGCCTCTCGCTCGCATAATCGCACTCCACCCTGGCAAAGATGGATTGACCAGGGTTGCTACACCCAAAACAGTGAACTCGACACTCACTCGTCTAATAACGAAGCTTGCACTCTAGCCAGTTGAACCAGAACCTCAAGAAGATGACAACGAATAACTCACCTGGTTCATTGGCATGCTCAACGAAAGATCACGTACACAAGAACTCATCAATTATCAACTCTGTTGCTGATGGCGGGCGGAATGTTGCGTAATTGCACCTATATTTAAATTCAAATATAGTTGCACTTCCGGCAGATAGAGGCGGTACCTACTGGGGCTTGTGTCTGTAAAATTTAAACTTGGTCATGCGTAGTACGGCGCATGCGCATCTACTGTTTCCTGCCTCGTGTCGTGAAGACTGCCGCTATTATCTTTTGCAATACTCATTCAAGTGATAACACGTGTTATAATTAATCGTATAATTTTGTACTCATCAAGAGATAATTAATAAAAATAATAATTTAATTAAATCAAGCATTCATCAAGCTACATATAAATACAATTATTTATATAATTTTGGGCACCAGAGCTCATAAAATAAAATATCCATAAACTCAAGAATTCGTGATCAACGACGACGTTTCTTAAGAAGTTACTTTGAAGGAAACTATTACAGGTTTTTATTTATGAAATAAGTAATTAATTAAAGTGCTCATAAAAATAGAAGACTCAATATTATAATTATTTAATCATCACTATAATTAATATTTCAATTAAACTTACAGTTAATTCTCGCTTGGTAGCCTCTGCAATCATGCTACCACGTGTTCAACGAATATATTCAATTCAGTGTAATTTATTACAAGCTCATTCAACTCAATTAAATTAAGTGATCAATAATATTAGAACTTAATGAACTCAATTATTTATTCATTTAGTGCTATTGAAAATTAATCATTAAGTGTTCACTTATTAACTTCCTTCGGTAACTTCTGAATTCATGTTACTTATTATTATGGCATTTTTGCGATCAACTCATTGTGTTTAACTAGACTCAATTTAATTATCTCAATCATTTCAATCAATTACTCGAGCTCAATTTTATAATTTGCATCAAATTAATCACGTATTCATGAGCTCAAACATCTAACAGTAGTAAAAAATTAAATCAACGATTTAATTGTGTAACCCAGTGATATTATGTGCTACGACAAATATAAATATTTTTATATTTTTTAATATGCGTATTTTCCAAATATCCTAACCACCAACCAGTCCTGG
>OZ024708.1:13352078-13388078 GCA_964016945.1 Microplitis deprimator | reverse complement strand
TTATTTCCTTCAAATAAATTAATATTTTAATAATTCTGTCACTAAATATGACTAAATGTCACCGAATATATAGCTGTAGTACTCGTGGTAATGCTTATTCTGAGATGAGAGATTTTACTACTCCCTTTTACCTCTTTTTCCTCTTTTGTTGCTTATATTCTTGTCGGTAGCAGTTGTCCCATAGTTGGTCCTGGGAAGTTCGGGAATGTAACCCTTCCCATTTCTTTCGGGGATGTCTCGTTGTGTCGCATTTTCCTTTGTGATCTAGGGATGTCATAAATCACTTCATCAGGTTGGTTGTTATGTTTAAAGGTATCGGGATCGAGTAAGTTGCTTCAGCTATGATTGTCTGCAGTTCTTTCTTCCCTATGGGAGTGTATTTTGTATACAGTCTCTCCTTGAAATATAAACACATGGCGATGAAAAGGTCAATAGTTGTGACGGCTAAAGCAGTAAAGAGTCCACACAAGATGAAGGAATGGTCAACTCGCGTCGTTGACAATAGTCGAGTTTTTTGTATCTCTCTCGTTACACTAGTAAGTGTATAGTCGTAGATAATTATTCTATGTTAGCTGAGATATAAGCGGTGTTATTTGGATCGTCGAGACCTTTTTGTAGTAATAGAAAAGTTAGAATTTCAGGAAAAAGATGACCAATGTTTAGTTTTACTTTAGGAGAACTGTCGAATATTTGAGGGGTTTCAATACCATGATGCCTAATAAGTTTGATGTAGCTTGTTCTTAAGACACATCCTTCCGATAAATAGATTCCTCCGGTTTCTGACAGTCTTGAGTGTATTGTCGGCTGTCCATTACAGGTAATTTGAAGGGGCTTTTCAGTAGGTAGTGAATAAAGTCATCCAGATGATGCGGTAAGGGCTTTCCAATCGGGATTACAAGTTTCACTCACTCTAATGTCGCAATTGTAGAATGGCTGATATGTTGTCTTTAGAAAGAGCGACATTTCACGAGGTGTTTCGATACTTGCTTCATAGATCGGATATCTCCGTGTACAGATGTTTCATTTTTCCAGATTGTACCATGATTCTAAGTCTGTATTAGTGATGAGGTTGTACCAGTTTTTATCTTCAGAGATTATTAAATAATCTGCCCGTGGTTGTATGTAGGCTGATCCGTCTGTATTCTTACCGATAGTCTATCGTACTGGATAAGGGTGTAATTTGAATTCATAATAAGGTTTGGATTCGAGGATTGGAATTTTCAGGGTGATTATAAGTCTGTTTTCAAGAGTTTGTATTTTGCTTTTGGAAATCGTAAAAAGTTCTCTCATGTTATCTTTTTCTGACTGTGTAGGAAAGGTTAAAGAGTTACGATACTTCAACATTTCTTTTGTAGCTGCAAGAATCCTTTTAGGTTCGAACATGCTTGTATACAGGTATCCAGCTTGTGCAGCCTGTAGTCCCCTTTTTATGGCTTTCAAGTTATCTAGGCAGTCCGTGAATACTGAGTGAGTAAGCACACTCCAGAAATTTAACACCTTTATATATTGGTTGTAGGTGACAACCTTATGTACAGGATCTTCGAGAGGCTCTATTTGTTTCAATCGTGCTGCTAGACTTAAAGAGTTGAGTATATCTGCCTTGGCGTTCTGTAGATTGTCGTTGTATTCTGTGTTTATTAGTTGTACATTATTTTCTAAGAGAAGGATTTTGTTCAGAATGCCTTCGGGACTTATGGACTTTCGGAAATTGAAGGTTTCCGTTTTTTCAATATAGTATTTTATTAAAGATTCTCCAGCAGCAGGTAAAGGTGTTTGTATATCACTTATTTGACTGTTCAACATCCCAGCGGCTTCAAGTACTTCAATGTCAGTAGAGTCTATGTCGAAACTAAGTAGTTTGTAATCTTCAATTTTTATGTGAGAGTTACTAATCTCTGGGTCGATGATCTTCTTACAGCGGGTCCAGAGCTGGTCAATACTTAACTCTACAACAGAAGGTTAGTTCTATGCGAATTCATCCAAATTCAATATAGTTGTGAGCTTCCAGTCAGATTCTATCCATTGCATTTCGTTCAGCAGCTCGTAGTATAATCCAGTGTTGAGATTTAAAGGCTTAATATTGTGTTTCGTAGCAGATGATCCAGGTATAAAGGCTATTGTAAGTACAATGACCGACGTTATTAGTCCGTTTCTGTCCATGTTGTTTGTTTGGTTTTCTCTTTCCCTTCTTAAACAAAATTATTTAGTTGAAACAAAAGGGTTGTCCATTTTTAAATCTAATTAGATGTAGTGGTGGTAATATTTTGATAGTCATTACTAATGACTCATTAGGTATGTCATAAATGACTTCATTATGCTCGGTGGGTCGTATTAAGTTTTCAGTTTCTGCATATCTCTCAGGCTGCGCTTATTTGGGTATCTTCGGGCGGAGATGTAATAATAGGCTGGTAATTGAGTCCCAAAAGACTCCGATTATCCATATACTCCAACCATAGACAGAGTGTATAGCATAACCGTATACCACGGTATCAATAGCGAATTTAATGGTTTTGAAAGTAATATAGACACCAAACATTGTCACACTGAAAGTCCCAACAGTGTTGTAGAAGCTATAGAGCTTACCCCATGCTTTGGTTAGTGTTTCCATAATAATTTCTTCTTCAAGTATTTGATTAATTTTTATTGTTCTGTCTGCAATGTATTGGCCTGTCACGTCACGTGCTATTGTGTTTAAAACAGCTTACCGTTCTACAGGGACCATCATATGGTTTTTAAGATTTTCAAAATCACTAACTGAGTAGAGGCAACTTCCTGTGGCAAGTCCCTTTGTAGTGGTATATACCCAGGTATGCTTTGTTTGAGCGGCCAATGTTTCTGGCTATACAACTATTAATAATTTTGGATTTAATTTATACCATTGGTCTTCAAGTCTGTACATTGGTGCAAATAGTGTATTGCAGTCTATCTAAGTATCTGTTTTAATGATTATGTATGTATCAGGTAACAAGAAGTATGAGTCATTGCCTCGAGAAACGGGAAGTTCTTGATAGCAAGTGTCAGTGTCTCTTCTTTTCACTTCTACGGCGATACATTTGGAGAATGAACCCAGGAACGTGACTGGTCGTATGACGGATGAAAAACTTTTTAATTCTGAGTGTGTGCCATGAAAATAAAGGATTCCCGATTCACGGATCATCTTGCATTGTTCGTGAGTGATCTCGTGAATGTATTCTCTGTCACCGTTCGATACTTCAAACATGTGACTGAGATCTCCGCAATATTGGACAATTCTTCGTACTTCGAGTTTACATTGGATGACTTTAATGGATGAAAATTCGGTAGTTTGTAATAATTGAACTATGGTTTCTCGAATTTCAGGTTAGGGTGGAGGTAATCGGCAGTCTTTTAATCCAAAAGAGATAGTGTCGTGATGTTTGTAAAAGGTGTTCTACAGTCGTAAGCTACAAACCCAAGGGTCGCAGGTATGCTGAGGCTGACCCAAATGAATAGAGTTTTGGGTCCCATGATTACCCGTATAAATATTTTATGCTACTAAAACAGCCCTAAAAAAATTTAGTAAACAATGCGATTGATTAGTCGGAATCAGTGTCACTGTTATAATTGCGTGTCCTGCAAATTTTTAGTTTGTCAACATGCTTAAGCAAACGTTTCCCATTTTCATCTTCAATAATGGCAGTGTTATAATCTAACACTTCTGTTATTAAGAATGGTCTCTTGTAATGAGAGTCAAATTTCCCTTTTCTAGGTTTTTTAATAGCATAGACTCTATCACCAGTTTTAAATGTAAAAGGGTTAAAATGGTAATATTAGTATTTCTTTGATCGATGTTTTGATTTGATAAAAGATTCTGTAGCGAAGTTTTTCATATCAATCATGCGTGTGATTTAATCATGCAAATATCCACCATAAGTTTCAGTTTTCTTGGCAGGAGAAGAGATTAGTATTCGAGCCTTTTTCCCATAGATTAATTCAAAAGGAGTGAAGTTAGTAGATTCATGCATAGGAGTATTATAAGAAAACATAGCAAAAGGTACAAGTTTGTCCCAATCTTAGTACTCGTCAACATAATGTTTAATAAACTCGGTTAATACGATATGGCTTCGTTCGAGTGACCCATCGGTCTGCGGGTAGTATCCCGAAGTAGTAGCGTGTTTAATCTTAAAGGTCTGTGCTAAGTGATGGAAAACTTTACCTACAAAAGAGCGACCTTGGTCGCTTAAGGGTGTAGTCTAGTTGGTAATTTTTGAAAAATCGTTTTTGTTTTTTTTTTTACATGTTTTGAATGTATATGTATCCAATCATATTGTGTCAAATTTCTATGAAGATCCGATTAGTGTAAGTGTATTTTTCCGAATCTAAAGGTCGACAACCACAATTTTACACGTATATCAAATATGTGAAATGCCTCAGTTTGGGCACATCAAAAGAGAGCAGAACGGAAAGAAAGAAGGCCAAATAAAAAGCAAACAAAAATTTTGAACAAGAAGAAGGTACTTCGTACGGTATAGGCATCGCAGATTAAAATTTTTTCTTTTTTATTTAAAAAAACTTTAAACGCGTTTATCTCAAAACTACATTTTTGGCGACGCCAATCTCGATGTATCTGGAACTCGTGAGCTTATTTTTCTAAAATTCTAACCACTTATTCTACACATAAGCGCTTACAGGATAAACTAAAATCATGTTAAAATTTTGATTTTAACAAATTTTTTTTTTACAAATAACAGTAAAAAAATAAAACGTTCTGAAATTTTTTTTATTTTTGTTGATTTGAATTAGTAGAAATAGTCCAAAATTAATATCACTACTCTATCTCGTAGCTACTGCCACACCGAATCTAAAACACTTCGATTTTTTTGTTTCAGACAAGCCGTAGCTGAGATATCGTGATCGAGCTGACCTGCCTTCAAATTATGGTGTTTCGTTAGAGTACATCTTTTGTATGAACATACTTATAAGAATGAATGAAAAAAATTCTTTTTTTCATCATTCAAGACTTCATTTATTATCCCTAACAGTGTTTGTATACTTATCTTTCATAGCAAGCTCACAAGAAATTCCCAAAAATAGACTGTTTTTTCAGCCCATGCACTAGACTACACCCTTAAAATTATACGAGAGACTCCGAATTGAAATATAAATCCCTGAGTTAGAGCATCAGCTCTAGTATCGGCTTTAATATCCGGAATTGGAACAGCTGCACAAAATTTTATGAGGTTATCCTGAATAGTTAATATATGCTGATTTCCACTAGGAGTCATAGGTAGAGGACCTACAGTGTCAATAGAAATTTTATCGAAAGATTCCGCGAGTGTATCGGTTATAATCATCGGTTCGCGGGTTTTTATACGAGTCAATTTTTGTTCTTGACAGCTAGTACATATTTTGACAAAGTCCGTTACGTCGTCTTCAAGATTAAGCTAGTAAAACCTTCCTTTTATGCGTCTGTATGTTTTGATAATACCTTTATGACCCCTGTTGAGGCTTTCATGGTATTCTGAAATAACGTCGGGCCGAATTTTTTCGTCAGGTATAACTACGTTACCTCTACACAGTGTTATAACACAATCACATTTACCTAAGCTTTCCTCCAGCTTTCCTCACTTATAGTGGAATGGCTCAAATTATCTAACATCTCTCCGGTTTTAGGAATTCTAAGGGTTTTTAAATCGTATTTTTCTATTATCGATCAGCAATTTTTAAAACTTCTTTAAGATCTGAAATTGAAAATGACCCGAAATGGTTATTTTTAATTACAGCACTTGAGTATTTTATGATCCTTTAGTCGTGACTAAAATTTGATAAAGTTTAGCTTCTTAATTTTTATGTCTTGTGTGTCAATTTGATCAGTATCAATTAATAATCGAGAAATCGGGGTTGTGAATTCACAATCAGCGGAAATAAAATGTGAATAATTATCTCTGTGATAAGTAAGATTTTCATTAGTTGCATGGATTTTAATTTTATTTGGTTCCTTTAAATGTATGTCGGGATGAAATAGTTCGTTAGTATAACCAGAAATAGGTTGTTTGTTATTTTCTCTCAAGTTTATTTGTTCCGTTACATCATTGGAATCGTCTGAGTCACTGAGGTCGTTTACCTGCTCCTCAGTTATTCTCGGCATTTGTGGATTTCCTTGTCTTGTTGTACGCGTGTGTTGTTCGTCTGTACTTGAGTTTGAGTCGAGATCTGTATTGGGTGTTGACCTTCCGACGGGGTGTTGTAAGGTTATCATAGAGGATTTGCGGCGTTTAGCTGTATCGTTTATTAGTTCATCGTCTTGTTGAGATTCGTCATCAGTATCTGCTCTTGGATTATCCTGCCAGTATGGATCGTATTCTGATGCGGGTCTAGGGAATACTTCAATAATTCTTTTGTCTTTAGTCTGTTTATTTCGAGTTACAGGTGTCGGTGATTCGTCGGCAAATGAAGCGTTCTCCACGTCAAATGCAAATCGTAATGCATTTATACGATTTTTCGTATATAAAAGAGGTGGTTCTGGATCTTGATTTCGTGGTGATACGCGTTTAGGTTATAACGGTGGGCCCTGGCTACTTCGTGTCCAGTAGCCACGAACCACAGTTAATAAAATTTCCCGAATAATTTAAATTAATCAATTTTAAATTATTAGATATAGATATAAATTAAAGATTATTTCTATGCTGGTTCTGAAAACGGGAAAATACACACTCACTTAATAATCAAATTTGGTTTTTCTTTAACCAGACGAAGGAGTCTCACAAACCTCCTTAATTAATTAATTCGAATCAAAACAAGTATCACTTATAAAATTAATGATTTAGTTTTAATATAAATGAAAGTTTCAATAGACAAAATTATTCAGGTAACAGCTTCAACGAAATAGAACTGATTACTGGGCTAAATAACTAAATATAATAAACTTATCGTTAGGCCGACTCATATAAATTGTAATGAGTCCTGGCACTAGCGTAGGGACCTCGCTAAGCGTTATCAGTCCACTCTAGGTGATGGCCAGGGCCTAAGTCCTCGAGCAAGTGTTTGCTGGCCCTTTTATATGCTAATTTTAGAGGCGTGGAACTACCCCACTGTGGTCTAAATTCGAACGGAATTCGATCTAGGGGTCCTCTGACATGGCCCCAAGTGACTGAGGAGTGTTAATTTACATGAAATTTTTCTAATAGATGGCCGTAGAATCTGTTAGATTTTGCGCTCGATTTTCAAGTCATAAAATCAAAAACGCACGTTCACAAGGTACCAGACTAGGAAATGCGCTATTCCTAGCTTGCGCTGCAGGTAGTGGTTTTTTCAGCTTAAGTGGTCGCCCCGGCTTACGTTTTTCAATAATAGGTGCAGGTAGCCGTGATATCGGAGGTTTAGAATTCGGTGGTTTAGGGACTGGTTGATTTACCTCAGGTCGTTTTAACATAATTGAGTTATTCAATATTAAAATAAAAATGAAATGATCAAAATAAGACGAAGATAATCAACGCTACCGATGCTTCTGCATGATATTAATTCACGACTTACGACGATCAAGGTCCGGTTTGTACGCCCAGCTACCGTTGACCGAATGATGAATTTAATAACACGCTAATTATTCTCCTGAGACTAGTAGAAATTGATATACTGATTATTCGAGTGCTTACGACGATCAAGGTCCAGTTCATACGCCCGGCTACTGTTAACCAAATGCTTAATCGAGATTTCAATCCTCTAGCCACGAACACCGTAAAGTGTTCGGAGTTCAGTATGGTTCAGAGTTTGATTCTCAAAAGAACTGATGAGCTAAAGTCCATGGTCTTTTTATATGGTCTTCACATATGAAAAATGGTGGTAACTTGTTTCCCATACGAAAAGACTAGGACTCGCCCGAAAGTTCTAGGCCCCATGCACACGTATGCTCTCTGTGGAATAGAATTTGACTGTTAAGTGGGCTGATGACCTGGCGCAACTTTGTCGCCAAGCATGCTCGTGCAGAAATCTATAAATTTGGTGGTTTCCATTAGCTTTCTCTAATTTCCAAGGATCACATGCAGGTGCACATGAGTTGGGTGGTCTATAGTTTAAGATGAAAAATCAAAGAAAATATTACCGCTTCTATGCTTAAATAGTTAAATGGGAACGGATACATAAATTTAAAAAGTTCGTTAAGTGAAAAACTGATGAAATCTACAGAATAAGAGAACCCTATGGTACGTGTATCCCATTAGTACCTTTTCTATTTGAGACAATGTGACTTAATTGTAAAGCGTTGTCAATGCTCAGGTAGGTATATTTGTCCGGTACAATTGCTGTCAGTAAGTCGGACGTTATAAAAAAAGGTCTAAGTGTAAGAGGTCTCGGGTTTTCACGTACTAGGTGGACAGACTTTTTTTTATGCGATCTATACTACTGATTGTTACCGTTAATTATTATACATGAAAAAAAACTGATGGTCTATTCGGAACGCATCGGGCTTGTGTTACTGCCTGTGTCTTTACTGTATTCTGACTATGTCACCATAGTTCTTGAGAAAAATTGTTTTCTCATATACATATTTTTAAAATTTTCAAAAAAACTTATTTTAACGACTTGTAAGGATACTAGTTGAACGTATCAGCCCTGACATGAGCAAGCTGAAGCATCGGCGCAAAACTTGAACAAAATGTACAACCAAGTTTGATTTGAAAAATTCGTGAGGTGGATTTCGCGTAATAATTAAAATTAATCAATTACTTACGTGTAATAATTGTATGATAGTGCAATTTGAACGCGTGACCGAAATAAAATATTATTGTATATTTTATTTTATTTTATTCGAGCAATTCTGAGAATTACGGATTATCTGTGTCTCATTCTCAATGGCAGTCTTGTCGCCTCGCCGTGTAAGAATACTCTGACGTCACTAGTCCAGTATTCCTTAGTAAGTACGTTGTCTGTGTGTCTGGAGTATGAAATACAAGTTTATTTTATTTCGTCAACTGACTTTTGTTTTAATAATGAACTGATTTTGTGTTTCGATCAAGTATTACTTCTGAAAACAATTGTGTTTATATCGAGTCAAGCCGGAAGCGGCAAATTATATCTTGTTTTGTAAACCGATTATTTTATATGTGATACCGATTAATTTTTTTTGTTCCGTTCAATGTACAACTAATTATTTTTTTTTTTAATCTAATCAAGTCTTTATTCATAATCTGAAGTGCCTGACCTTTCCCCGATCCACCACCCTGAGTCGACAATTTCGACATTTGTTTATTGTTGATCAACAAATCACTTGGCGCCCAGCTTGAATAATTTGAACGAGGTTGCCGAATCGTCAGTGTATTCGGGCATCACTCCGGTAGATCCCGGGTAGTGATAAACCCGTTGCAATATAAACATATATATATATATATATATATATATGTCCACTCATGCCATAAATTAAAGAAACGGAAAAGTTTTTCAGTAATTTTTGTAAGGCTGTAACTTCGTGAAAAATAATCGTATTAAAAAATAAAAAAAGGCATTTTGTAGCTTGAAATCTCTAATTGCGAAGCATTTTCATGGAATTTTTTTTAGACCATCAGCTATTGCGCAAACATGAGAAATACCGCGAGACAAAAATTTTTTTAATTTTTCCTTTTCTTTGAGAGAGTCCACGGGCTGCAAAAAATTTTTTTTAGCTAAACTAATGCATGGATCGGTTAGCAAATTTAATCAGCTTTAATTTGCACTTTTTTCGAGATCCATACAATAACTTGTCGTTGAGATATCAGCCTTCTAACGAAAAATGATTCTTTTGGGTTTGATCATTAATATTTCAGGTACTAATGAGCGCACAGTAAATTGAAGGGCGAAATAAAACTTGAATAAATTCTCTACGAGACCCTCTCATCTGTTACATTCTGGCTTATCTATCATCAGACAGAATAATTTTTTATTTCACCAGGTTAACGTCGTTAGGGTGTCAATAGACCCCAGGTGCGTCAGCTGTTGACCTTCTTTTATTTTATGCCAAAAAGTTTTATTGACTTACCATGGTGGAGATTATGGACCCCATAAGTCGGCCCAAATAATCCCTTTCTGCTTCAACCTTTCCGCCTCAGCTGGGGCGTAGTCGTCCCTGCCGGTGTCCTTGAAATGGGCCTCGGAGTAATACCCGTAGCGAGGGTCGTGGAACGGGATGGTCCCAGAAGGTGGTGTTCGCTGGCTCACGTCAATAGTTGGTAGCATCGTTCCACTGCTGATACCCGTTCAGAACATGGGTTGACATTGCGGTTGATGGTGTTTATTGGACACTTCACTCAACTCCGACACCACGATACCCGACTTTGGAAACTCCTTTCGAACGACCAACGTCACCGGATCGAGGAGGACTTCCTCGGTAACGATCTCTAAGCGGGGACGTTGGTGAATTGAGCGACCGAGATCCTCGTGGATCGTTCGTAATACGCGACGTAGCTGAGCCTTCTTGCCTGACCTTCGGCTTCTTGGCATGAATTCTTTTGGATTCGGGAAGGAAGTGCTTGGGCTGCCGGTATCGGCGCCCAAAATGGGTGAGAATATTAGGCTGCCGGTGGCGGCGCCCAAACGGGTGAGAATATTAGGCTGCCGGTGGCGGCGCCCAAAGTTTAAAATAAGGAGTGCGTATTTTGATAGAATACGTATATATATTTTGCCTTGAAGTCCGAGTGACAGGACCAAGCCAGCAGGTTTGTGTAGAGTTCTTAGCTCTACTAGATCTTGTGATCGACTGACTTGATTCTGTCGCTCCTTGGTATTATACATTATCAAAAGTGTTAACGTTGCATCTCAGGTTTCCTATGAGAGAATCGTCGTGGCCCGGGTCTCATGCATTGTCATCTGTTTAGACTATCCGCGAGCCACGGCGACTTTCTTATAGCAATAGATTTCCGTTACATTGTTGGTGATGAAGAAAATAATATCTCCAACAAAGTAACGATTTATTAATTTATTATTTCTTTATGATTCTAAGAAGTGTCGAACCGTTTATTCGCCCACCGTGGCGAATAAATAATTCGAGACTTCGAAAAAAAATTTTCTAAAATTTTTATTTAAATTTAATTAGAGCCAGAACGTAACACATCATTTTTTGAAAAAAAAATGTTTTTTTATTTTCAGCATCCATCAAAAGTAAGTACAAAAAAATGACTTTTTTTGGTTTTTTAGTAAATTGACCGCTACTCTGCAAATATCGATAAAAAAAAATAATGTTGCAAAGAACTTTTTGAGCATAATGTACCCCTAATAACCCTGCGAATTTTTAAATTGATCCATTGAGCCGTTTTTCGGGGTGGATTGATCGAAGTTTTGCAACAGTTAAAGGGACAAGTTTCGTTCTTTTAATTGTGTAATCATAAGCAAAATGAAAAATATTTTTTTTCGACTTTTCTCATATATTTGTCAAAGAACGTGAAAATTTTCAATTCCTACACTTCCGCAGATCTCACTGAAGTCGATTGTTTAAAAAAAAATTTACACTATTTATTTCGTGGAATTGTAGGTAACTTTCACTGAAAATTCTGGATCTGTACGCCTTTTTTCCTAAAAACGTGAAAATTTTTATTTCGTACACCCCCGCACATCGCTTCACCAATGGATTAAAAAAAAAAAAATTTGACCTATCGAAGATGATTTTCATTTCGAATTACAAATCTGTAGGTCACTTAGTCAAAAAAACGCGAGAATTTTTATTTCTTACGCATCCACAAACACCTATAACAATCTATTGTATAACAAAAAATTGAGCTATCGATTTTCTTATAAAATTTGCAATATATATTACAAATTTCGAATCTGTAGGTATCTTGGCCAAAAAACATGAAAATTTTTATTTCTTATGCCTCCGCACATACCTATAACAATAGGTTTTATAAAAAAATATCTGGACATTTGTTGGTCCTATGGGCCAGCCTCAAATCTTCCCGCTGTTTTTGAGCTCGAAACTATTGATGTGAATGAAGTTTCGAGCTCTTCAAGCTTGAAAACACTGTTGTGGATGCATTTTCGAGGTCGTCGTGCTTGAAAATACTTTTGGATGCCATCGTTTTCTTATGGGCTTTTCAAACTCAAACACATGATAGTACATTATATCATGATTTATCCGGAGAAAATGACATCAAATGTTATTTTTTTAAGTCTTCGTCGTCGATATCTTTTAAACAAATTGACGGATTTGGATGTTCAATGTAGCAATCAGCGCAATTTATTAACTTTTCTCGTCTGACGTTATGGCTTTAATAAAATTTAAATAAATATTTTTAGAAATTTTTTTTTTTTTAAGTCTCGAGTTATTTATTCGCCACGGTAGGCAAATAAACGGTTCGACACTTCTTAGAATCATAAATGAATAATTTAATAAATCGTTAGTTTGTTGGTGATATTATTTCTATTCACCGCCAACAATGTAACGGAAATCTCTTGCGATAAGAGAATCACCGTGGCTCGCGGATAGTCTAAACAGATGACGACGCATGAGACCCGGGCCACGACGATTCTCTCATAGGAAACCTAAGATGCAACTTTAACACTTCGATGAATGTACTTAGTCAAAGAGCAGCAGAGTAAGGCAGTTGATCGTGAGATCTCAAAAAGAATGAAACTCTGTACTAATTCACTGACTGATTTCCCTGTCTCCAGGTTCAGAGGAATAAAACCTAAAATTTAACCTGAATACAAATCTTTTGTCTAAAGCACCTTGAAGGGGCGAGCGCTTACTAGCTGTTCCACCCTTCCTTTGCTTAGAGCGCTAATCAGCAGTTCAGGCTCCTTCACCACCTATCATATCGGCCTTTATGCTTCGAGGCCGATGAAGCAGGAGGTCAGGATGGGCAGTACAGCTCGGTCACGGGATTCGAGGTGTCATCGCGAACCTCACCAAAGGTAATCCGAGAATTAAATTTGAGGAAGTTGTTGAGCCGTCGAGCTCAGGTGTTGTTGACCCATCAGGCTCTGGTGGTTTGATCGACCAGCTACAATCACTTGCCCTTACGAAGGAACCAGACCTTCAAGCCTCCTTCTGTTTAAAGGAGAATCCAAGGGAGAGCCCGGCCTTCTGGACCGGAATTAGCGTGGGTTGGCAGTTGGCTCCTGTGGAGGTTCCATCCGTCTATCCACCTAGTGGAAGTATTACATTCCACGACCCTCGTTACGTGTATTATTCAGAGGCCTACTTCAAGGCCACCGGCAGAAACGCATACGCACCGACGGAGGCAAAGAAGTTACGGAAAAAAGGGATTATTTGGGCTGACTTATGGGGCCCATAATCTCCACCATGGTAAGTCATTAAAACTTTTTTTGCATAAAATAAAAGAAGGTTAACAGCTCACGCACCTGGGTTCTATTGACACCCTATCTACATCAACCTGGTCAAATTAAAAATATTCTGTCTGATTTATAGATAAGCCAGAATGTAAAACTAGCTAATTAAATTTTAGAAATAATTAGTTGTTTTTTAAAGATATTCGCGAAAAACCTTTTTTTAACCATTTCTTTCTTTGACGATATTTCTCGAACGAACTAAGCGATTGAGATAGTTAACGCGGCAATCAGCAGGTTTCATTGAGTTCTAGAGTT
Organism: Microplitis deprimator; assembly: GCA_964016945.1. Classification (NCBI taxonomy): domain Eukaryota; kingdom Metazoa; phylum Arthropoda; class Insecta; order Hymenoptera; family Braconidae; genus Microplitis; species Microplitis deprimator. The sequence continues at coordinate 13,374,554 of OZ024708.1, read as the reverse complement.
GAGTAGATTTTGAAATAGATCGATTCAATTTTTTCTGCCCTCCAGCCGAAAGTGGCGATTTTCGGGCCACTGCCCTGAACGAAGTTGCAACTTTTCGGTTCCGTCGAGCAGAAAAATAGTATACGCACCTTGGCCGGTAAAAAAAAAAGCCTCAGACCACATGTTTGTCAGCCTCGGCTTCACCTTGGCCAGCAATTGCATGTGTTCTGAGACTTTTCTTATTTTACTGGCCTAGGTATGTAATATACTATTTCGAAGATATTCGAAAAAAAATGTTTTTTACCAATTTTTCTACAACGATATCTCTCGAACAAATAAACCGGTTGAGACGGATGAGGTGGCAATCGACACGTTTTATTGAGGTCTAGAGCTGCTTAGATTTTGGAATTGATTTAACTAGTCGGTTTTGAGGAATTTCAAAAAGGAACTAAAAAAAAAAAAAAAATTTTTTTTAATTCTTTCGACAACGGTTTCTCTAGAACAAATAAACTGATTTTAATGGTAGGGTCGGCATTCAACGCGGCATATTATGTCTTAAAGCTGATTAGATTTGGGAATCAATCCATTGACCACATTACAAGTTATCCAAAAAAAAACATTTTGAAAAATTGAGTCATCGGTTTTCTCGTATCGTAGATGATTTTCATTTCCAATTACAAATTTGTTGGTCACTTGGTCGAAAATCAGGAAAATTTCTATTCCTTACGCTCCCGCACAGTCTCACCAGTATCGATTTGAAAAAGATTACACCATCGATTTTCTTAGTTCGTCAGTAATTTTTATTCTGCTATGAAAACGGTTGCTATGGTAACGATTGCCATGGTAGCAGTTGCTTTGGCAACGGTTGCTACGCCATCTGGTACTAGCCAATCAGAGAAGCGCGTTTGATAGTTAGTCAATGAAAAGCGAGGATTCCACACATTGCTAAACAGTCAATTTTGAATAAGAGTTTCGTAAAATCCGTTCTTAGGAAACGTCTACGCTGAGACAAGACCATGTATGCTAAACTTCAAGTCAATGGGATCTATAGTTCTGGAGATCTCATGATAAGTGAGTCAGTGGTATTTTGCTTATATATATATTGAGACAAATCACTTTTCGTCTTCGCAATTTTTACCAGCAGCCACCAGAATTCGTGGGTTGAACCCTGGCTTAGGCTGGCCTCTAACATATTTTTATTTTACTGAACAGAGCAATGGGCTGAGTTTCTTGCAAAGCAAAGACCCGCACTTATTCGAACTTGGCAACGTATGTTGAAACTCACTAACTTACCTCACGGCTTACTCATAAATTATTTCCTTATTGTTGATTGAATTATCGTTCATGACTTAATTAATACTAATTTTAGTAACTATTGAAAGATCTTACCAGTAAAATAGGATATGAATAGGATAAACAAATAATAGATAAATGAATGATTGACAAAATGTACAAGTTTATTGCCAATAGTAATAAATTATTACTAATAATAAAAATTACTTACAAGAAAATGCAAGCGCTGGATGTAATGTAGAGAGATGCGTAACACAGTATAATTATATCGCCGGTAATGTACAGTAATAGTTAACTAAAGTAACTTCATTTATAATAATTAATAACTAAACAATAAAATATAATTGCCAGTAATGTACAGAATATAGCAAGTTGACTGCCCGAGTTACAATGTGGTTTTCGCGAGTAAATTGCCGGAATTGATAATTGATATAAGAAACGTCTGTACGCTAATTGATCCAGGATCGAAGTAATTGACCGGTAATTTTGGACTCTGTCCCCACTACACCCTTACGGACATGCGTCGACGTGATAATTAGTCATGTGACCACGGCACTATGACTTGTGTAGTTTCAGACGGCAACGAGACGGGAAAAAATGGAAACCGCAAAGCTGAGGACGATGAAGACAATTCACACTGTCTCAATATATATATATATATTAGACTGATTAAAAAAAATCGACTATTTTTTTTTCAAAAATCGTATCGAAAATATTGTTCGAGATGACGAAAAAAAAACATTGTCAAATGTTGAGCTCTTAATATGAATATTAACAACTGCCTCATTGCAATTTTCTATTTTCCATTTAAAAAACATAGGAAAAATTTTTTTTAAACTTTGGAATTCAATAACTCATCAGCAGATCTCTTTATCAGAAAAACCAATTAAAAATTTTGTAGGAAATTGAATGCTCTACAAAAAAGATTTCTTATCATTTTTCGATAAATCTATTTTCTCAAAAATTATTGGAGTTCAAAGTTCAATTTATGGTAAATGTCAATATTTTTCGACTTTTTCAGCGAAACTAATAGACTTATCACAAAATGTTATGAAAATTTTTTTGTAGATCTTTTTATTCCCTATAAATTATATTTTGATAAGCTTTTGAAATTCCTGAACACTATTGAGTTATTTATGTTTCAATGTCAAATATTTTTAAAAAATCGTGTTTTGGTCATTTTAATTGCTCATAAAATCGAAAATATTGATTTTTTGAAACTGAAATGTATTAATTTATGATCATAATATTACACGAAAAAATTGCTTAATTCAGTCAAAAATACCTATTAGTATTATTAATTTTTTGTGTTTTCAAAAAGTTCTTATTGTTCGAATAAGTAGTTATAATTTTAAAAATTGAAAAAAAAGTAATGATAATAATTTATTTTAAATTTTAAATTATACTCTACGAAAGAGTAGGATTTTATGTATTATCATTTTCAAATATTTTATTAAAAGCAACTTTTCGTAAATAGTAGTACATTGTGTGACAAGGGATGAAACATGACGATTTTAGGCTAGGATGAGATTGAGTGCCCGAGCCGCAGGCAAGGGCTGACACCCGCGGTTTGAAATCGTGAGTCACACTATATTTTCAATGATTACCTGCATCGGTACTTCAAGAATTACTGTCAGTAGCCAGTAAGAAACGAGTTAATTTCAAGTCGATGATGCGGAGAACTGTTAGAGTATGAGAAATATTTGACTTACAATCACTTATTAAATAGTAAATAAGACAAAAATATTATTTTTACTCCCTTTTAGTAATTTTATTTGGTTCATCAAAACTTTCACCTAAAAAATGAACTGAGTAAACTGAAGTTATAAGTCAACAAATGAGAGTAATAAGGCTGCAAATAAACATTAAATATAACTGACACCGGGCAGAAACAATTATGTTTCTGCCCGCTGTATGGAGGTATTTTTGAATTACGAACTCGCTAGCAGTTGATTGCAGCATCGGTTTGAAATAAGCTTGTTTCGACAGGCTGAAGAAACACTGAAACTTCAAGTTTCGATGCTGGTATCATGAAATAGTATATTACACACCTAAGGCAGTAAGGTAAGAAATGGTTCAGATCGAAATGTAATTGTTGGCCGAGGCGAAGCAAAGGTCAACAAACATGTGATCTGATAGGGCGCCACTGGAAGATGGACTCGGCCTTCCAGAACCGGATGTTGTAGAATTTTATTTTAAATTAATTAATTTAATTACTCAGGGTCGTTTGCAATATTTTGTGAGAGAGGAGAGGAATCGTAAAATAGGCTGAAATAATGTTGATCAATTTTAGTTTTAATTTTATTTAATAAGCACCTTGCTTTTATTTTATTTAACCTTTATGACAATAATTATTCTTATGACAAACTAAATTGCGTCCCCTGGAAGTTTTCCACACCCACACACCCACACTAAATTATCTCGTCCCCTGGACGGTAAACCTTAATATTGTCCCCTGGACATTAACCTTAACCAAACTTAATAACTCGTCCTCTGGACAGTAAACCTTAATATTACTTCAAAAATCATCCCCTGGATGTATATTCATTTAAAACAAAATTGTCCACCAGACTTATCACAGACACAGTTAATTTTACTTGAGATTACTCGACTCGACTTTAATTTACTGACCATATCTTATTGACATCATCACGACTTTCTCGAATACTCGTGACTATAATTCCAATAATAAATTTCAATAGTAAAATTTCCAATAAAATTTTTCAATATAAAATATAAATTTCCACAATTAATTTATTATGATTTAACTCACTATTTTTAACTCATTATATTGATTAATTAATTAATTTGTAGTTTTAATTGAATTATTAATTAATTAATTTTACTGACAATTTTCACTAAATCTTTTTCCATAATATTTTATTCACTGATTTTACTTAATTTTTACTGACCATTTACACTAACATTTTTTCATAATATTTTATACTTAATTTATTCCTGACAAAAGAATCTGTTTTCTCCATTTACAACTAATTATCGTAATTCCTAGCGTCTTTACAAATTCCAATTTGATTCATTTAGATATTTTATTAATATTTTAAAATTAATTTTTGACTAAAGTTACGACTAGAATTACGGTTAAATTGACTAGAATATTCGGCCAGTGAGTTGACGTCACGCGGGCCTGAATTTACGATTTTACGATACGGAAAATTTGTCTAAAGCAGCCGACAGGCCTGGGATAAAATCATAGTTGATATTGAATTTAATTGTCGAAGAAATTACGCAGAAATTTATTTTATTCCGGCCGAGAGGCCTCGAATAGTATAAATTTATTATTGAATTTAATGTTATTTATTTACGGGACTATTTACACGGAAATTTATTTTATTCCGGCCGAGAGGCCTCAAATAGAATAAATTAAGAGTTCCAGACAAAGTGGCAAACTAGAGACGCGAGACGCGATAAACACGGCCGGCAGGCGTGGGTTTTCAATCAATTATTTTATGAGACTAACGGAAAGATTTTAAGTAAATAATTATAATTAATTCGGCCCTCTAATAATTAAATTAGAGGTCTTAATTAATTATAAATTTACCTTTATTTACTGTACAGCAGCAACTGATCGAAGCGTGGTTGTAAATATTCTCCTCGTAAATCTGCTGGTTACTTCCTGGAATCTCTCTCTCTCTTTGTTTTACTTGCTCTCTGCACTCCTCCAGTTAATTAATATATTGATTGAAATCTGTCAATTAACAGTACGCATTAGCATATAGTGTTATTATTAATTAATAAAATTATCAGCCTAAGGGCCTGATAATCAAAGTTAATCAATTAAATTAATCGCCTCGTTCCACGTGAAGCGTTAACGGACTTATATATTTACCTGAAGATCCTTGCTCGTCCTGCTGTTGTCGTCGTCTGAACAACTCTGCTCGATTTCACGTTCCGCAGTCCTTTATATTATCTCACTTTCGGTTCACTTCCCCGGAAACCTATTCCCACTTTTCTTAACCTAAGGAAATGACGAACGGACTGGCCTTAGTGATCCGTGCGACACCCGGTGACTAGTCGCATCACTAATTCGCAACTTACAGGGTCATTGGCCGGTTATCGGCGGGAAACAAAATTCAAATTTAAATTATTTAATTTTACAGGTTTACAAATTTACCCTGTTACAATATATATATATATATATATATATATATATATATATATATGTGGTGGTTCGGCTTCACTCCGCGAGATGGCATTTACAACTCGCGCCTCTCGCAGTACCTCGTCCCTATGCCTGTTTCAATATATAACAATTTCCAACATCTAACTTCCAACACGGCGTCTTAGGTGGGGTATACGATAGACAGACCTAACTGAGGAGTTTGGCTATCGTATACTTAGACGAAACGCCTCTCACCCTACACAAACATTTTTCCATCGCTCCTTTTCTCATCATCTCTCACAACGTTTCACTCTTTGGTAGTTGGTGACGTAGGCAGTGATTCTTGCAATCTAAACCTCAGGTATTGTCGCCAAATATATATATATATATATATATATATATATATATATATATATATGTATATATATTTAGTGGTCGAGGTAATATTATAGATAATTAAAACAAATTAATATTGTTAAATAATTGTTTTATTCAACTAATGAACGTAACACAGTAATAGCAAGTATACAGAAAAGAAAAGTGCTTGGATGCGTTTATGCAGTTCAGCGGTATATCACTTATTGTGTCTCTACGAATGAGGTAGAGACGGAATATAGAAAAATCGATGTTCGGCGTAGATTGCCGAAATTGATCGATTGTAATGATTGTAGCAACGCTACAGAACTCCCTTTGTTTTTTTTTTTTTTTTAATTTAATACACGATAATTATAGTAATGGAATATTTACAAATGATATGAATAAATAAATAAGCATATGAATAAGTATAATCCAGTGGTAAATTGTTCCTTTGTAAAAAAAAAAACTTTTATGTAAAAAAATTAAATCGCGTAAATTTTTTTAATGTTAAACCGGACTCGGCGTTTTTGAGTCTCGGTTGGTGTGTTATTGTTTGTTATTGTTGTCGCCGTGTCGACTGAATTCGCCTCGTAAACCAGCTTCAATCTATCTACTGAAATGGCGATTTGTCGTCCTCGGAGATCGACGATAAAGTATTTATCGTGTCAAGTTATTACAACCTGGTCATTCCGTACTAGTACATGACTGCAAGTACTAAGGTTCCTGAAACAGAAAACAGAATACTTGCCGTGACGTGACATTTTGGCTGGTGCCAATAAATTAAATTGACGTTTTAAAGTATTGAGAATGTGATGAGGTGCAGTTTCATTACTGGGAATGAGTAACTCACTAGGCAAACGAATTGGCTCACCGTACACTAATTCAGCTAGGGTCGTCTGGATGTCGACTTTCCAAGCAGTGCGTAAGCCAAGCATGGTTTGGTCATACATCATACCATGACTTTTGATGACACAAAAGTGCTGCTTTTAGCTGACGATGTGAACTTTCGACAAGACCGTTGGCTTGCGGATGATACGGTGTAGTATGTAGGTATTTTATTCCATACATTTTTAATAACGACTGGAATAACGACGATTCAAATTTGCGGACCTTGGTCCGAAGTTATACGTTTCGGTACTCCGTGGCGTGAAATCCACTGCATCGATAGTGCATGTGCTACCGTCTCTGCAGTTCCATTGGATAACGGGACAGCCTCAGGAAACCTCGTGAATCGATCGATGATCGTTAAACACTGGTTAAAGCCTCTCGACGATTTTAAAGACACTAGGTCGATGTGAATGTGCTCAAATCGTTCAGTTGGAGGTTGAAATCTGGCGATCAGCGATGACACGTGTCTCTAAATTTTATTTTTCTGGGAATCAATGCAAGATTTCGCGCATTCACGGCAATCTATATTAATCGACAGCCAGACGTATCGTTTAGAGATCATTTCAATGATCCTTTGATTCCAAGGTGAGCGAGCGTGTGTAGTGAATCGAACACTTTTCTCTTCAGCGGTCCTGGAACGTAAGGTCGCACCGTACCTGACGCAATGTCACAGTACAATGCTAAACCGTTGTCGAAATTGATTCGTCGAAGCTGCAACGTGGTTGTCTGTCGCAGCAGTTGTTGAAGCTCGAGATCTTGTGTCTGTGCATCGGCAAGTTCTTCCGATGTAATGGCATTAGACACTGCTTCGACTCGTGACAATGTGTCAGTGACAATATTGTCGGTACCCGACACATGTCGAATATCGGTGGTGAATTGACCGATAAAATCGAGTCGATGAAATTGTCAAGGCGATGCTCTTTCGGTGCGCAGTTTGTAAGCGTGCTGAAGCGGCTTGTGATCGGTGTAGATTGTAACATGCCGGCCTTCAAAAATATGCTGAAAGTCGATTTTAGGGTGAACCAACAGAGTAGCATCCGCGAGAGCTCGTTCAGCTGACTTGAAAGACTCTCGAAGTTCAGTTGCTCGCAGACCGTTTTTAGGATGAGCAAAAATTTGGAAAATTTTTTTTTCTTATGGTTTTCTTAGGGTTATTCCGGAACCGTACATAATGAACAAATTTCAAGACCAGATCAGAAAACTAGACACTTTGCTATCAAAAAAATTCATACGGGAATCCAGCCTAGATTCCTTTGTGGGCTCCATATGGCATTGTCGGACGGATTCCCATATGGTTCCTTACATCAATCCAGCATAGATCTCGATATAGACTCTCACATTAGCTGATATAGAAATCCACACTATAGCAAACCCATATGGGAATCTAGTATAAATTGCCATGCAGATTTTTATGATTTCACAGGGGAATCTGCACTATGTCAAAAGAGATAGAGGAATCATGTATGGATTCGGAATTAGAAAAATTTACAAAAAGCGTCACGTTATTGATACGTGATACCATAAAAATCGTATGTGTTTTCATAAACTATCCTGAAGTACAATATCTTTGTACAATTCCTAGTTTAGTGTTTTATCAAAAGTGTTTGTAATTTCTATCAAGATGTATTACTTCTTGAGTAATTTAATAAATCAATAATTTATTACACGGAAAAAAATTCTTGCAACTAGCACGATACGATTTTTCGACTGTCACGAAACTCATTTACCCATTTAGAGGTTAGCTTTCCTCAACTATTTTCCTTTGAGTTATAGCCTGTTTAAAATCACTTAAAAATTTTAAATTTTTCCATTATCCCTTCATTCTTGTGACTAGCGGCGTGCGTAACCAGCAAATTTAAATTACATTCTCTCTGATTAATTATTCAAATTTATCTCGTTAGTTTTATTACGAATGCACACTCAGCTTTAAAGTTCACACTAATTTGGATCAAGTTATTGTCAACTATGAGAGTCAAGTTCCCGAGGAAGGCTTACAGAGCGCAGGCACTAATTATGAAGAGTGATTCACCCTGGAATAAAAAGCAGAAACACTCGGTCCCTTTTTTTTCGTCGGCTAAACACCATTCAGGGAGGCTCACTCTTCCATCGAGCCTAGTAGGCCTTAACTTCAGTCGTCACCTATAGAAAACATATTTAGGTTGCGGTGCAATTTGATAAATATCATGGTAACATCGGCCGCATTACTGTCACCTTAGTTACGTGAACTGGACAAGTGTTATTTACCTAGACCATGGTAAATATTGTATCAACTAAATCGGAAAGGTCATTGTTATGGAGCTATTGAATCGGTTTGAGCAGGGAAGATGAACGCCTGGACACCTTGCCTTGAATTTGGGAACACAACAGGTGGAAATGTGCGGTAAAATTATATAAGCGTATAAAGAATATGTCACGATTGGAGATCGTGATGGGCGTAGGTACGAGATTTCGTATAAAAGTATTGAATAAAAGAGTACTTATATTGATTAAGGTCCAGTTCGTATGCCCGGCTACCGTTAACCAAATGCTCAGTTTATTCTATTTATATTTAAATCGCGCCTACACAATATTGTTGAAGACAATATTGATATTAACCCAAAATGATTTCCAATTTATGATGTGACTGATTATTTTTCACAATCAAACGTCGAGCGGTAAACGTAAGATTGTGTACCCCCTACTGTGAACTATCGGTCTGAGCGGCTAGACAGGTAGTAAAATAAGGGATAAAGGAAGGTGGGCTGCCGAAAAGCCTCGTGAAGCTAGTATCTCGTTGTTAAAGTAAAATTGTCTGAAAAAAAATGTTTTTCAATTGTTTTATGTTAACGAGTATTTATTTATTGAGGACTAAATATTCTCAAAATACAAAAGGGTTACAAATGATAATATATAAAATAGTAAATATGAAAGTAAATGTTTCATGCATATGTTTGACAATTTTTCAAAGTAAATTTAGAAAATATCAAATAATGGTTACAATGTTTTAAAACTTACCCGAAACAGGTTTTTGGTGAGGTGTCAGGACTGCCAGCAATAACACAGGACACTTATTCACAACGCGTTCTCGCGGTTAATATGATTCTAATTTATCGGTTTATTTATTTATTTAGTATACTTTTGTTGTATCAATCTAAATGTTAATACGTTTCCAAAAAAATAAAATGAATGTCTTCGCGCTTCTCGCGGTAAAATAATTTCAAATGTATTCAAATTCTTCGCTTTTTCGCGGTAAAAATAAAATATAAATTTGTTTATAAAATTTTCGCGTATTTTAGCGGTAAAATATTATTCAAAATCTTCGCGTATTTTCGCGGTAAAATATTATTCAAAATCTTCGCATTTATCGCGGTAAAATATTGGTTGATTCTTCACGTTTCTCGTGGTATAATTCAATATTAAAATAAAATGAAATTAAATGGATTAAAAATAAGATAAAGATAATCAACGCTACCGGTGCTTCCGATTGATATTAATTCACGACTTACAACGATCAAGGTCCGGTTCGTATGCCCAGCTACCGTTGACCGAATGGTGAATTTAATAACGCTAATTATTCTCCTGAGACTAGTAGAAAATGATATACCGATTATTCGAGTGCTTACGACGATCAAGGTTCGGTTCGTACGCCCAGCTACCGTTAACCGAATGCTCAATCGAGATATCAATCCTCTAGCCACGAACTCCGTCAAGTGTCCGGAGTTCAGTATGGTTCAGAGTTTGATTCCCAAAAGAACTGATGAGCTAAAGTCCATGGTCTTTTTATATGGTCTTCACATATGAAAAGTGGTGGTAACTTGTTTCCCATACGAGAAGACTCGGACTCGCCCAAAAGTTCTAGGCCCATGCACAAGTGTGATCCCTGGGAAATAGATTTTGACTATTAGGTGAGCCGATGACCTGGCGCCACTCTGCCGCCGAGAAAGCCATAAATTTGGTGGTTTCCATTAGCTTTCTTTAATTTCCAAGAATCACATGCAGGTGCACACGAGTTGGGTGGTCTATAGTTTTAAGATGAAAAATCAAAGAAAAAATTACCGTTCTATGCTTAGATTATTAAATGGGAACGGATACATAAATTTTAAAAGTACGTTAAGTAAAAATGACGAAATCCATAGAGCAAGAGAAATCTATAATACACGTGGTCCATTAGTACAATACGACTTAATTGTAAAGCGTTGACAACGCTCAGGTAGGTATATTTATCCGGTACGACTGCTGGCGTCAATAAGTCGGCGTTATACATAAAAAGGTTTACGTACAATAGGTCTTAGTGTGTACTTATTTCCGGAGGGAAACAAAAATTAAAATTTTTGAAAGTAGCAGCCGTGACAAATATTAGAGTTCTCATTCACTTTTTATATAGAATAGGATTCAATTCTCCCTTTGAATGAATAGAATTTTTATCTATGCTTATTTAAACTTTGTCAAACATTTCGTCAGTTTCCTGACTTCCTCAGGTAATACAATTTAAACATACACAGTCAGTTGATTAATCATGTTACGAATTAAATAAATTATAACATTATTTTTTTTTTTACAATAATCAATAATAATTTGACTGTCAAATTAAATTCAACCAATTCAAAAAAACACGTGGTCTATAATTACCTCATTTATAAAAATATCGAATTGTTGAATCCATCATTTATCAAACAAGCAATTAATACGGCTATTACTAATAATATTCAATTTACTTATTTTATTGTAAGAATATTATGCTTGGAATTATTAACCAATACTATCATTAAATTATTAAAATTACAATCACTAGTGCAAAGAGATATTACACCATACACTTATTAACGTCTAACTATTCTGGATCACCGTTCCTTTTAATCTCGAGTAACAAGTTTTTACCTGTTTAACATTGTAAAGTAGTAGTTTTATGTAAGTATTCTCAAAGCAGTGATTAACCTTCATCGACATGTTATCAATAAAAGGAAACTTCATGAATTTTTTAGACACATTCAATTATATATTATTATCCAAATTATTATTACTCAAATTAGGCAGCTTGCTTAGACATTGTTTTTGACACTTATCTATGAATTCTGGTGGAGGATTGTTCTTCGAAAGGAGTTGGACTAGCTGGATTCCCCATGGCGCTACCATCTAGTTGTTTATAAAATACTCCTTCAGATATGAAATAGCCACTGTTAAAACAATATTTCGCCAACTAGATAATTATTTCTAGCGATAATCCTACTTAGTGCAACCATATGTTCCAATTCTTCTTAATGATGTTAATTACAAATTCTTGTGAAATATTCGTAAATAAAGATACAATATCCAACGATAAAAGTTTATAATTGAGAGGAATGTTCTGAGACTTGATGTATTTAACGAATTCGCGAGAATTTTTCAAGTTGTATTTGAAAGTTTCTGCGATATGAGTCAAAATATTATGTAAAACTCTTGCTAACTAATAATCTGGTGAAGAAATACAGCTAACTAACGGTCGTAGGGTACATTTTGGCTTATAAACTTTTCTCAGACCATATAATTTAGGTGGAAGAGCTTGACGTGTTATTAACTCTTTCTTTATTTCCTAAGTTTCAAATTGGTTATTAAAAAGTCTATTAACAAAGCTATTTGCAAAGTCTTTGTAATTTGTAGTGGGATCTTTTTAGATTATTACACTCGTACCAATATCACTCAGCATTGTTTCAATATTCTCACATATTCATCTTTGTACATGACCATTGTATTGTTACCTATATCCGATCTAGACACTATGATATGATTATTTTCATTAATAAATCATAATTCTTTCGACTTCTGTGGTCTTGAAGACGAGGCTTACGAGGTCACAAGGCATCTTAATTTTAAGGGTGCCACTGCGGATGAAGGGCTGCACGATCCATCAGAAATCGTATGCAAGGCAGCAACAACAGAGAGAAATGAGAAATCTCGAGGATGAGTTCAGAAATTTCCTTATCGGGGCTGGACTACACAGCTGCAGAGTTAGGTTCCTATTTTTATTTAAATTAATTCCTTAATGAGAAGTCACTGGACTCATCTTCATTAATTAATATTAATAATTATTTTAGAAACAAATTTAACAATATATATTCAAAATTCATTTATGTAAATTTTTGTGGCAACAGATATGTTTTAATATTTTAACACTAAATGTCCTCAACAATAACAAATTCCTTTTCCCGACAACTTTAACGAATTTTATATTTTACCTATTCTCTTTTTGTTTAACATAAGGTTCTTTAATTATTTAATTTAATTCACAATCCTTTATTTTCGTTATTTGCTGGCGAGATAAAAATCTTTGGGATTTCACACACCTATACACTCAGAAACATCATTTTAATATACCATAAAATTCTTAGTTCATTTTCCTACAATTTAATTTATTTATAATAAAACCCCCTATTAAAATCTTCATTAATTAAAGTTTTCCAAGATGCGGTCTGTTAGACTCAGCACCAAGGTCACAATACCTAACGAGGTGTTACTAAGCTGGACTTAACACTCTATAGAGAGACGGTTTGTGAGACTCAGTACCTCTAACGAAGTGCCGGCTAATAAATTAACTTTAGTTTATTTTTAACAAAAATTATTAAAAAATTATAAGTGGTCGGTTAGAATCAACCATATTAATTTATTAATACGGCGCTACCCGGCAAACAAGAACCAAGACTAAACGCAAAGATGGCGACCGAACGCTCTCGAACCCACGCCGCAATTACAGTCCGATTTGATTTCAACTATGGTTTACTTAAATTTACCACTCTTTTAACAAACATTACTATGTAACTTAAATTTAAGAATAATTTTATATTTATCCTAAAACTTGTAAGTCATGGGCTTCAACAATTTGCCCTGGTAGCTGATTTTGACGCTGATGCCACGGACACTCGATGACGCTGTTGAATCTGCTCTTCTGCGAACGCTGGCGTAAAATTTCCGAAATCTGACCAGGAATCAATATTAATTAATACACGTGGTTGCTAAACACAGTGTTATAAAATTGATCTTAAATAAAGTATAATTTTCGAAACCACAATCCAATAACGCTAAAATAGCGGGTGGAATTCCAGGTCAATTCAGACTCATGACAACCTTCACTCTGTGGCAACACAGGGTCTCACGACTCACTGTATATAAGTTTTCTCTGAGACAGAGTCCAAATAGCTTCAACTCCAGGCAGTGAATACGTGAGCGAGGTGTCTTCGAGCGCCGCAAAGCCAGCAATCCCCACTCTTAATATAGGTTCAGTATCGAGTCTTCATAAGCGGAACTATTTTTCATATATATCTACAGCCTCGGAAAATCACGATGTCAATCGATAATCTCAAAGCTGCTCTAAACTCTCCGAGCTGCTCTAAGCTTCCCGAGCTGCTCTCAACCCCCCGAGCTGCTATAAACTTCGATTTGACTTGAATAATCAGAGTGAGACACAGCTCGGAAAGTAGAAAATTCATCAGGGAATAAACAAGCAGATAATAGCTTGTTGAGAACCCAAAAGAAATCAAGTACAGAAAGCCCTTTACATAGGGTATGGGGAGAAGTTGTACCCATCACATTATCTTAAGCAACCATGTTGACCATCGCTGAGAGACTGGTACCACGGGAGGCCATTCTAAGCCCACTGCGACCAGAGTCACTCTATTTCCGGAAATGGTAGTAGTGTTTGGCCTAAGAGAGGTAGGACTCGTGGTGGCTATGGTTAGATACCACGTGCAATCAGGATTTTTCATTATAACTCCGGTTAATGTCCACTCTAGTCGTCACTTGATTATATTTTTCGGCTAAGAATATCGCCGTGCGTGTATGTCTAAAAGGGCGCGAATATGGCCTCTAGTAATACGGAGGTAGACTTCGGTCCCGTTACATTAATTAACTGTCGATCGATAATCTCAGCAGGTTCTTTACTATGATTTTGCTTGAATAATTAGAGTGCATTTCGGCTCGGAAAGTAAAAAATTCATCAGGGACTAAACAAGTGGATAATAACTTGTTTGAAACCCGAAAGATTACTAGTGGAGGAGTTTTTTTTTCGTAGGGTATGAGAGGAAATTACGTCCCACCACTAATCCATGAGAAATCTGTTGGCCAGCGCAGAGAGACTGGTACCACGGGGGGCATTTTCCGGCCCACTTCGAGTAGAATCTCTTTATTTCCTGAGATAGTAGTAGTATTTGGCCCATAAACGTAGGACTCGTAGTGGTTGTGGTTAAGTACCACGTGCAATGAGGATTTTTGATTGAACCTCTGATTGATATCCACCTTAGTCGTCAATCGATTAAATGAAGGCTAAGAGTATCAGCTGGATCGGAAGATAGGGATGACCTCGCAGTTCGTGACTGCCCAAAAAGGCGCGGAAATCACTTCTGGTAAAACGGAGGTGAACTTTAGTCCCGTAACATTAATTTATTGTCGATCGATAATGTAACTCCTTTTACCCCGTTACTAAAAAAAATTTCGAATAGGGTAAGAGCACCAGTACCCAGCCCCTAACCAGTAGCCAGCTGGACCTATACTTTAACATTGGCTTAAAATATATATAGATATAATTTAACATCAGTAGTCTAGTCAACATGTGCTTTTGAGGTCAAAATTTTTTATTCGCCTCGGAAAATTATGATCGAGGTGTCATTCGATTCGTTATCACATCTAGAAACTTTTTGAAAAATTTGGAGTGGCGCTTGCAAAAATTACAAAAGTTATAAACAATTTAGTAAAAAAAAAAAAGGGGTTTCGTTTTTCGTGAATATCTCAAAAAGTATTCAAAATTTTTGAAACCTGAAAAAAGATCCAAAAAGAGGAAGAAATTTCCTAAAAAAAAGTCCTACCTCCCCGAACACTAGGACCAATATTTATAATTTTTTCAGAGGGTCGGAAATCCGGCCGAAAACGGGAACTCTCGCTTGCGTAAGCTCCGCCCACTTCGGACCTTTAAGAAAAAAATATTATTTAAACTTATTAAATATGAAAATTAAGAAATGAAAAAATTCAGGCACTTACAGGATAGATTACTGAACAAAAATCCGGCGATCAAAAATTTTTATCGTGATTTTTCGATTAGTTATCCATTAATTAATTAACAATTTGTTGTAGCACTAACATAAACATTGAAAGTGCGATAATTGTTAAACTATAAATCTGGGATTTTTTTCCTTTTATGAAGCTCTTTTACAAAGGCTATAGAATAGATACTTGTTGGAAAAATTAAAAAATTGTTAATTTTCACTTTGTTATTAACAATTTACTTGAGTTAAAAATTATAAACCTCAATTAAACATTGAAAAAAATATTTTTTTCAGAATATTGCTATTGGTCCGTTTTCTTATGATCATCAGCTACTTAAAAATGAATTTTAATAATATTTATCCCATATTGTTTGATAAATTGTTATAAACAAATGCGGTGTTTACAAGATAATCAAAAAATTTTTTTTTATAATATAATCTTTGATGGAAATTATGATTTTTAAAAAAGAAACCGTTTCTAAAAAAATTTTTTTATTACTTAAAAACGTATTTGTTAATTAACTATTTTTTTTTACCACTTGTTATGAAAATTAAGGAACCATTTTTTTTTAAATCATTATTTATCTTGCTCTTTGATGTCTGAAAGAAAATTTTTATTTTTATTCAAATTTTAATTGTTTATACAATAAACAATTTGTTATAAACAATTGAATTTTTTATTAATATTTTTTTTTTACTCTTAACGATACAAAAAAAATAGCCTAGTATCAGTTTTTGGAAAGAAATTAATTTTTCGATTTTTTATTCAATTTCAAGTTTTCTTGTATATTCAAACTTACCTTTCCCTCCTGCTTTTCTTTATTTATTCTTAATATAACTTATAAACTATTG
The DNA here is from genome assembly GCA_964016945.1 of Microplitis deprimator. Classification (NCBI taxonomy): domain Eukaryota; kingdom Metazoa; phylum Arthropoda; class Insecta; order Hymenoptera; family Braconidae; genus Microplitis; species Microplitis deprimator. Next base: position 13,358,078 of record OZ024708.1, on the reverse strand, counting down.
CAGATACATCAAATTCATAAAGACTTTTTTTTTTCTAAATCAGCTGTTAAACAAATTTATAACTAAACTAACGCTCTAACTTAATTATTTATATAATTTTTTTGCAATTATTTATAAAAATTGAAGGAAAAAAAATTTTTGTTTGTTTTAAAAGTCGAAATATCTCATTAACTATAACAAATACGATAAAAGTTGCTCATATATTTTTCTCATTCTGCATTAGTTAATGAACAAGTTGAGCTTTTAGCTGAGGCTGTAACTGTATAATCTTAGAAATTATGAATAAATGTGTCGGAATAAAAAAAATTTTTTTCCCTTTAATTTTTATAAATAATTGCAAAAAAATTATATAAATAATTAAGTTAGAGCGTTAGCTTAGTTATAAATTTGTTTAATAGCTGATTTAGAAGAAGAAAAGTCTTGATGAATTTGTTGTATCTGCAATAATTTATAAGTTATATTAAGAATAAATAAAGAAAAGCAGAAGGGAAAGGTAAGTTTGAATAAACAAGAAAACTTGAAACTGAAAAAAAAATCGAAAAATTAATTTTTTTCCAAAAACTGATACTAGGCTATTTTTTTTGTATCTTTAAGAGTAAAAAAAAATATTAATAAAAAATTCAATTGTTTATAATAAATTGTTTATTGTATAAACAATTAAAATTTGAATAAAAATAAAAATTTTTTTTCAGACATCAAAGAGCAAGATGAATAATGATTTTAAAAAAAATGATTCCTTAATTTTCATAACAAGTGGTAAAAAAAAATAGTTAATTAACAAATACGTTTTTAAGTAATAAAAAAATTTTTTTAGAAACGGTTTTTTTTTTTGAAAATCATAATTTCCATCAAAGATTATATTATAAAAAAAAAAATTTTTTGATTATCTTGTAAACACCGCATGGGTTTATCACAATTTATCAAACAATATGGGATAAAAATTATTAAAATTCATTTTTAAGTAGCTGATGATCATAAGAATACGGACCAATAGCAATATTCTGAAAAAAATATTTTTTTCAATGTTTAATCGAGGTTTATAATTTTTAACTTAAGTAAATTGTTAATAAAAAAGTGAAAATTAACAATTTTTTAATTTTTCTAACAAGTATCTATTCTATAGCCTTTGTAAAAGAGCTTCATAAAAGGAAAAAAATCCCAGATTTATAGTTTAACAATTATCGCACTTTCAATGTTTATGTTAGTGCTACAACAAATTGTTAATTAATTAATGGATAACTAATCGAAAAATCACGATAAAAAGTTTTGATCGCCGGATTTTTGTTCAGTAATCTATCCTGTAGGTGCCTGAATTTTTTCATTTCTTAATTTTCATATTTAATAAGTTTAAATAATATTTTTTCCTTAAAGGTCCGAAGTGGGCGGAGCTTACGCAAGCGAGAGTTCCCGTTTTCGGCCGGATTTTCAACCCTCTGAAAAAATTATAAATATTGGTCCTAGAGTTCGGGGAGGTAGGACTTTTTTTTAGGAAATTTCTTCCCTTTTTTGGATCTTTTTTCAGGTTTCAAAAACTTTGAATACTCTTTGAGATATTCACAAAAAACGAAACCCTTTTTTTTTTTTTTACTAAATTGTTTATAACTTTTGTAATTTTTGCAAGCGCCACTCCAAATTTTTCAAAAAGTTTCTTGATGCAATAACGAATCGAATGACACCTCGATCATAATTTTCCGAGGCAAATAAAAAATTTTGACCTCAAAAGCACATGTTGACTAGACTACAGGTGGCTGGCTACTGGTTTGGGGCTGGGTACAGGACCTCTTACCCTACTTGGTATTTTTATGATTTCAGTCTTTTTTACTGATTTTCTTTTGGTATTAAGTACACTTCTATCAATTGAACCGATCTATTAATTAGTTTTTTTTTTGGGAATGTTATATCTCTCAACTAGGCATTCTTTAGTGATTTCAAATACTTTTGTAGAGTCATACAGTAAATGTATTATTGGAGTTTGAACAAGTACTTGGTCTGCTCTATTACAGCTGTGCTGTTTTTGGTGCGATTAATTAATGAAAATATCATATGAGCGTTCAAAGTGTGCACTTTTAAATTTTTCAAATTTTTAATGATTACAATATTAAATAACTGAAATAACTAGATCCAATAGAAATTTTTTAATTTAAATTAAGGAATTTCGAATTTTTTTTAATTTATATCACACAGCATGGTAATTTTATCAAACATCTTTCAAATTCGAGTTTGTTTCGAAATATTTGGCTCTCTTCGTTCATTCTAGTACTGATAGGTTCGAATAAATTGCATGACTTTTGGAGGCGTACGGGAGCTTCTCTATACATAACATCTTGTGAATTTTCTTTTCCTTATAATGATAGATATGTATTCGAATGTTTATAAAATTTTTGATACATTCAATAGATAGACTGTTTTAAGGTAGATTTTTTTAAAAATCTAACTATTGTATTTGTCCTCATGGTCGATTTTTCAAGGAATTTCATCATAAACTATCATAACTAGTTGAGTAGAGTTCAAAAATACTATTCGTGGAAAAATTTATGTGTGTATGTATATTAGGGTGTGCCAAAAAACGACGATATTTTTTATTTTACGCTCTCACCCCAAAATATCTCAGAAAATGTCCCAACAAAGCTCCTGTTAAAAGCGGAGCTCAAAATTCCAATTCTAAGAGGTCCTCCATCGCATGTTAAGTTTTCCCGTTTAAATAACATGGGAAACGTGGTTTTTTATTACTTTTTTGTCCTGCAAACTATGAAAAACTTATTTTTCGAAAAAACGAATGAATGGACCTTTTTTATTAATAAATTTGCTACAAAAAATTTCATTGAGTCGAATTTCTATCTCCAATATTTGATTTGTTGTATAGCTTTGAAATTCAAATTTCCGGTTTTTTGCATTTTTTAGCTGAACTGTTAGAGTTAGACAAAAATTTTAAAAGGCAAATTTGTAGTGCGTTCAAAATTCTATAAAAAAGTTCCGGTCAATTTTTTCATATCATCAATAAAAACAAAGTTACAGGCTCATTAATTTTTTGTTTCATTATCGATATTTCAGTTCGTAAAAGCAAAAATTTGAAAAAATAAATATTCATGAGCCTGTAACTTTGTTGTTATTGATGATATGAAAAAATTGACCGGATTTTTTTTATAGAATTTGGAACGTACTACAAATTTGCCTTTCAAAATTTTTGTCTAACTCTAACAGTTCAGCTAAAAAATGCAAAAAACCGGAAATTTGAATTTCAAAGCTATACAACAAATCAAATATTGGAGATAGAAATTCGACTCAATGAAATTTTTTGTAGCAAATTTATTAATAAAAAAGGTCCATTCATTCGTTTTTTCGAAAAATAAGTTTTTCACAGTTTGCAGGACAAAAAAGTAATAAAAAACAACGTTTCCCATATTATTTAAACGGGAAAACTTAACATGCGATGGAGGACCTCTTAAAATTGGAATTTTGAGCTCCGCTTTTAACAGGAGCTTTGTTGGGACATTTTCTGAGATATTTTGGGGTGAGAACAAAAAAAAAAAATATCTTCGTTTTTTGGCACACCCTAATGTATATATATATATATATATATATGGGATATAACCGACTATTGAGGACACGATTGCGTCTACAGTTCTTATCCAATCTTAATGAAATTTTTTACACTTATTCTATGTGTGATTACCACGGTTAAGTTTGAAGATGGGCTGAATTGGTCGATTAGTTTAGAAGTTATGGCTGTTTGAAATTTCAACGATTTTTCGAAAAAATCAGTTTTTAATCACTTTCAAGTCCGTATAACTTTAAAACTATAACTCATAAATAATTTCTGCAAAAAGTATTTCAAAGCTTGACTAATAAGCTTTAATTTATGACCTTGAACTCTATATTTAGACCATTCCATCCAATAATTTAATAGCCTTGAAAATTTTATTGGAATCAAAAAATGTTGGAAATATGGTTTTCATTCCACAGAACTTATGCTTGTTCCGTTATAATCTAGTTTTGTCAGTTGTATTTTATTGTGCACAAATTAACCTGTAAATTTCGCTGCTATTTTATATTTTAAAAGTATTTATTTTATTACTTATAATGTATCAAATGTACCTCTACTCCCAATGATTATCACTTGTCTTGTCATTACGATAGCACCCACAGTTCTTATCGGATCTTAATGAAATTTTCTACACTCATTCTAGAGGCGATTATCTTGATCAAGTTCAAAGATGGGCTGAATCGTTCAAATAGTTTTGAAATTATGGCTGTTTGAAATTTTCATGATTTTTGGTGAAAATCATTTTTTAATCACTGCTAAAGCTCATTTAACTTCAAAACTAATATTTATAGACAAATTCCGTAAAAAGTATCTAAAAGCTTGACTAATAATCTCGCATTAATGACCTTAAGCTTTATGTTTTAACTATTTCTTCCAATAATTCGATACCCTTGAACTCTTTAATGAAATCAAAAATGTTGAAAATATGGTTTTCATTCCACATAACTTATGAATTTCCCATTTTCATACAATTTTGTCGGTTGTATTTTATTGTAAACAAAATAACCTGTCAATTTCACAGCTATTTTATATTTTAAATAAAAGTATTACTGTTATTTTAACTGGGCTTGTCATGGTAACAGCGATTACAATTATGATCTCATATTAATTAAATTTTCAATACTTTATTTATGTGAAGGTTAGTTTGGTACATTACCTATACCATGTTATGTCAAATCAACTATCTGAAGTTCTCTATCAATAATAATCGTTGTCTTTTTTTACCCTCACTCCTAGAAAACGAGTCTAATTTCATATCATGACTATACACTAACAAGATATGTATGTATAAAACTATTTTTTTATATCAATTAATTGGAAAATCTACCTTCCATTTCGGCTGCCGAATGGCCTTTTATTTATTATTGTAAACGGTGATTCATTCAAATAAATATATTATAATTTATTTACAAAATTAACATACGTAAATTTAGTTGTTACTGAGTGATTGCACAATTGTAGACCATATTGACATATTGAATGCACCCAACCCAATTTTTTGACTTTTTAGTAATTAGACATTATTTTAATTTTCTTACTGTTATTTTATTTCGACAAACATTTTACTGAAATTACGATGCAGCTGGTAAAAATTCATAAAATAAAACTTAATCTGTTGCTTCGGCAAGATTTCAACTCTCATTGTGAACTCGGTTCGATGTATTTGAAAAATTTCTCTGTCATCGGTAATTTTATTATAACTTCATATTGTCCACATGCTACTTATACTATACGTATTTTTCTACACATTTGTTATGTAAAAACTACCGAAAAATTCTTCGAGTGAATGATTTAAAAATAAAAACGTCGAAAGAAAATATTTCCAAAGATGAAATTTTGTGCACTTGAAATCACTCAACAATAATTGTGACAGACATCATACATTACAATTTAAAATCATGTTAGAAAATCAAACTATCTTAAGCTAAAATCTTTGGGTATCTCATTTCTTCCGTTCCTTTCATAAATTTCTTAAGCATTATGAATAAACCAATAGATGCACTATAATTTTGAACCAATAGTCAGTAACTATTTTTACTAAAAAGTCTCCTCTCTTAAATTTAAAAGAGTAAAAATAGTGAGTCTTTACTGTTCACTAGTAAAAGGTATGGCACGAATTAAAATAGTGATATATTTTTCGCTGACAATAAATGACTATTCACTGCAAAATAGTGATTTTCACTAATTTATTTTAGGGAATATTAAAAAAAACCAAGATTTGTTATTTTAAAATAGTTAAGATCGTTTATAGCAAGTTAGATGACTAAAGAATTGTTTATATAAAATATAGCAATTATGTAGTGATATAATTTGGTCCTAATATATTAAATTATTATTAGTGATATTTGTTTTATTATAATAAATTTTACTTTAATATACTTAATTTGGAATTAACAGAATGTACGAAAATAAGATGCATTACTAAATTAAACTGAAAAAAAAATATTTACAAGAAA
>OZ024708.1:13295869-13351878 GCA_964016945.1 Microplitis deprimator | reverse complement strand
ATATTCCTTGCCGACTCCTAATGCGTTTTAACTTCAAAAGTTTTTTAATAACTTTTTTAGATTCATCATCTTAATTCATGAATTTTATAAATATTCATAAGGATTTAGGCTCAAGTCAATAGAATAAACGTTTTTCACTCTTTTTTGAACGTTTTCATAGATATGGGAAAGCTTCACTTTAGTAAGAAGAGAATAATAAGTCAGTTTATTATTTAGAAATAAATTAAGATCTATTTTTGAGAAATAAACGTTCTTATTTTAGAAATGCATCATTTATATCAATATAAAAGAAAAAAAGGCCATTCGGCAGCCGAAATAGAAGGTAGATGTTTCAATTAATTGATATAAAAAAATAGTTTTATAGATACATATCTTGTGAGTGTATAGTCATGATATAAAATTAGGACTCTTTTTCTAGGAGTGAGGGTAAAAAAAAAACGATTATTATTGATAGAGAACTTCAGATAGTTGATTTGACATAACATTATATAGGTAACGTACCAAACTAACCATCACATAAATAAAGTAATGAAAATTTAATTAGTATGAGATCATAATTGTAACGGCTGTTACTATAACAAGCCCAGTTAAAATAATAATAATACTTAAAAAATATAAAATAGCTGTGAAATTAATAGGTTATTTTATTTACAATAAAATACACGTGACAAAATTGTATTATAATGGGAAATTCATAAGTTATGTAGAATGAAAACCATATTTTCAACATTTTTGATTTCATTAAAAAGTTCAAGGGTATCGAATTATTGGAAGAAATAGTCAAAACATAAAGCTTAAGGTCATTAATGCGAGATTATTAGTCAAGCTTTTAGATACTTTTTACGGAATTTGTCTATAAATTATAGTTTTGAAGTTAAATGAGCTTTAGCAGTGATTAAAAAATGATTTTCACCAAAAATCATGAAAATTTCAAACAGCCATAATTTCAAAACTATTTAAACGATTCAGCCCATCTTTGAACTCGATCAAGATAATCGCCTCTAGAATAAGTGTAGAAAATTCCATTAAGATCCAATAAGAACTGTGGGTGCTATCGTAATGACAAGACAAGTGATAATCATTGGGAGTAGATGTACATTTCATACATTATAAGTAATAAAAGAAATACTTCTAAAATATAAAATAGGAGTGAAATTTACAGGTTAATTTGTGCACAATAAAATACAACTTACAAAACTGGATTATTATGGAACAAACATAAGTTCTGTGGAATGAAAACCATATTTTGAACATTTTTTGATTCCATTAAAATTTTCAAGGCTATGAAATTATTGAACGAAATGGTCAAACAGATATAACTTCTAAACTAATCGACCGATTCAGCCATCTTCGAACTTAACCGTGGTAATCACACATAGAATAAGTGTAAAAAATTTCATTAAGGTCGGATAAGAACTGTAGACGCAATCGTGTCCTCAAAAGTCGGTTCTATCCCATATATATATATATATATATATATATATATATATATATATATATATATATATATATACATACATATATAAATTTTTCCACGAATAGTATTTTGGAACTCTACTCAACTAATTATGATAGTTTATGATGAAATTGATTGAAAAATCGACCATGAGGACAAATACAATAGTTAGATTTTCAAAAAAATCTACCTTAAAAACAGTCTATCTATTGAATGTATCAAAAATTTTATAAACATTCGAATACATATCTATCATTATAAGGAAAAGAAAATTCATAAGATGTTATGTATAGAGAAGCTCCCTTACGCCTCCAAAAGTCCTCCAATAGTTAGATTTTTAGAAAAAGCTACCTAAAAATTCTAGTCAATTATACATAATCGATTTATTTTGAAGCAGTACTGACGCAAATATTAATTATATTAAAAAATCTATCTGTTCAAGTCTTATTAAAATAATTGGTTTTTATTGCAATTGAGATATTTTGCCAGATTTCACAGGAAAATATACTCAACTATGAATTTTGTACGTAAAAACTTACAGTTACATTTTTAATAAATCAGTTAAGAAATAATAAATCCAAATTCTGGATAAACAAAAAATTACAAAAAAAAAAAATATATATATATATATATTGAAAAGAAATTGATTAGAAAATATTATATTCTTGACATAAGGATTAAATCTAGAGTAAAAACTTTTATTCTATTTACATACAATAAAATTTTTATGGATATTTATAAAATCCATCAATTAAGTTGATGAATCTAAAAAAGTTATCACGATCGGAGAGAGTTAAGGCGACGGGCGAAGGGTTATTATTAATTAATTATTTAGTAGAAAATTACCCAAAATACTTATTCTATAACTCAGCCAAGGAGCCTAATAGGACCGTCACGTGGCTAGTGTGAGAGTGTTTAGCATTTAGCAAGTTTTCTACGTACTAAATATGTCTATTTCGTACCGAGCGGAAGTACGATAGACAATCCCGATCGTTAACCCGCGTGGCTTTAGGGTTAGGGTGGCTCAGGGTAGGTCCGGGATATTAAGGCGGAGGGAAGCAGGTAGGTGAATATGGGCCCTCGAGGTCTCTGTTCTTTCACGTCTGTCTCTTTCTATATCCGTCCACTTATGAATGTTAGAGTGAGAGGTGTAAATAAGAGAAAAATATTTTTTTAAAAAAGAAAAGAATCTGTGTATTCTCATATAAAAATAACAATATGATTTTACATTGATGTGTTGTGGTTTAACAATATATATATATATATATATATATATATATATATATAATATATATATATATATATATATATATATATATATTTATTTATAATTAGACTTACCACTCAGCTTGAGGTGGTTTACAATTTTCGCTGATCACACTCTCTGACAATTCACCAATTTGAATTTATGATCGCGAAATTTGTTTTTATTTAATTCGCCGGAACACTGCACTGTGGCCGTCGTGATTTTACCTCAGCGGAATTAAGAGCGCTATTCGGACCTGGAGCTACTGAGGTGCCAAGCGGATACACTCCCCTATCTACCGAATACGAACGCGAATATTTGAATTTGATTTTTGGATTACGATCTAGGAGTCTGGATTCCTAGGCTATAGACCGTCACGAGACCGATGATCCTGATTTGAGCGAGTCGAATCGACTGCGATTTTTGCGAGTTAAAATCTAGGTATTTGGCCAAGGAGCCCAATTGCCTAGGCGGTAGACCGTCACGTGGACAACAATTAAGAATTTATCCTCTGATTCGCGGTACTAGTCGGACTTGGGTCGATAGATCTAATCTGTACAACTTCGAAGCGAGGATCGGCAGATATTACTTCTGATTGACTCGAGATCCGACAGAGTTTAGGTCTGATTAGCGATTGACTCGAGATCCGACAGAGTTTAGGTATGATTAACGATTGACTGCCTTCGTTAGATTTTCAGCAGTTTATATACTCTAGTTTCGATGAGAAAGTCATATGTTTTCTGATGCAATCGTTGAGTCCAGCTCATAATTTTCGACAAAACAAATGACTAAGTACGTAGTTCCGGGTATAGCTTTCTAAAAATTAGAAAAAGTCTATATATGGATATCGGATGATATCGTTTTCGTAAACAACAACGGATGTGTAAATGCTCTATTACAAAAACAAATGATCACGTACATAGGTCCGAGTTTTAGTCATATCATTAGAACATACGCAGCGATTTCGAAATATGGAAATTCGATGGTCGTAAAATTTTTATGACCGTTGAGTTAATTAGAGGTCCGGTGCACACGTGCAGGTGTCCCACTGAGTCGCAGCTATACATATTTTGGGTACTACGCCCGTATACACACATACATACTCTCTTGTAACTGTGTTGTAAATAGATGTACGCAGGTAAGTGTGGATGCAAGATGAGTATACGACTAAGTGACGAAGTTGAGTTTGAGGATAGACTGCCCTTTTTATGGAGAGAAAGAGAGACACGTATATCATCCTATCTGTCGATCTCTATTTTCTTACTCATCGTGCATGCACTTACATAGGTACCTGCAAAAGTGAGAGGATCTTAACACGACGATTTTGGGTGCGGCTAGTACACCTTTTCACAAAAGAAAGTAGAAAAGGAACAATGTTATTCCAGAAGTTGAATCGCAATTCATATGTATCAATCGTTACAAAGTTATTAAAAAACTTTTGAAATTCAAACTCTCTAAACATGAATAAATGAAATAAGTGAATATTGACTAATTCTGAGTGCCAATTGGACCACTTTTTGAAATTAGTGGTTAGGTTTGCCCTTGGAAATAGTGAATATTTACTTATTTTCACTACTTTATGTTTGGAGAGAACGCATTGAGATTCGGCAACAAATATCTTCTGAACGGTTAGAGAAAGCAATTCAACACATCAGACTTTTCTTGTAGAGCGTTAAATTTCCTACAAAAGCATGTCTTGCTCATTTGTCAATAATCATTTTTCAATGACATATAAAATTATTATTTTCTTCCTATTAATATTCAGAGCTCAATATTCGAGCTCATAAAAAAATTAGTCTTCTGATCGATTTTAAGAGCTTGACATCAAACTAAAAATAACTAGAAAACAATGCGAAATTCAAAAAAACTTTACGGCAATAACTTCTAGGGAATAGAATTGTCTACAAAAAAGGTCTCAAGATATTTTGTAATAGATCCGATAGTTTCGCCGGAAAAGTAAAAAGATCTCAAAATTTAATATGAATTCGACTTCAACCTCAATTAACTTTTGAACAAATAGAATTATCAAAAAATGATAAGAAACTTTTTTTGTAGAGCATTCAATTACCTACAAAAATATGCCTGTCAATTATTCCTATGTTGCATCGTTGGCTGCTTATAAAAATCAAAAGACGCAAAAAAAATTTTTTCATGTTATTCTTATGGAAAATAGAAAAGTGCAGTGCGGAACCTCTTAATGTTGATATTAAGAGCTCTAAGTTTCACAGGCGTCTTTTTTTTATCTAAATGGAACTTGAACCTGTTTGCGAGAAAAGAAGAGAAATATGTTATTTTTTGAATCACCCTTATATATATATATTAATGTATACACATAATCTTATGAACAACCGATGTTTGGGAACTTACTCGAACAATTATGATAAATTATGACAAAATTTTTCAAGAATTTAATCACGAGGACCATTGCAATAGCTAAAAATTCCATCGAGTATAATTAATGAGTTAAATATTGAAAAGTGAAGATTATTGCACTTACTTACAGATGCAACAAACAGAAATGAACTTATATTTTCAGGTTAAAAGTTATTTTCGACAAATAAATACAATTCGTTGAAGGACTTCTATATGAATATATTAGGATGCGTCATTTCAGAACAACATTTTTTTTTTGTAAGTGCATGTGTAAAAAATCATACTTTAACACAAAAAAAAATTTTTCGCGCTAGAAAAAAAATTCTGTCAATCACAGACTTAGCTCATAGAAAAGTTCGATTTCCTATTTAAACAACACAGGGAATTTTTTTTTTAAGCTTTGAGTATTTTTAATTTGTTAACAGATCTATAAATCAAATGAGCTAATACATATTATAGTACAAAATTGAATGCACTACAAGAAAGGTCTGTTATCATTTTTTGATAAATCCATCTGTTTAAAAGTTATTGGAGCTCGAAGATATAGTAAATTTCGAGATCTTTTTACTTTTCTGGCAAAACTATCAGACTTAACACGAAATGTTACAAGCTCTTTTTTGTCCAAAATTTTATTCCTTAAAAATTATTTTCTATAAACTTTTTTAAAATTCTGCATTGTTTTCCAGTTATTCTAATTTTGATGTCAAGCTTCTGAAATCGATCGGAACACTACTTTTTTTAAGAGTTTGACATTAGAATGAAAATAATTGGAAAACAATATGAAAGATAATAAAAATTTACTAAAAATAATTTGTAGAGAATAAAATTGTCAACAAAATAGATCCTATAATATTTTGCGATAAGTCTAATAGTTTTGTCAAAAATCTCTTTTTAAGGGAAGCGTCGAACACGTGAGTTACACAGTTTGAAAATTTTCGTGAGTTCTCGTGTCATTTTGCCGCGAATATTTTGTCGCGTTGCCGATTAATCGGCGAGACCGTAATTTTTATTCACAGTTACTTTTGTGTGAATTTATTTTTTCAGTTAATTAGTGTAGTGAATATTTTTTTTATCATTGTGCAGTTTTTCATCTTTTATCACCGCTGGTGCATTGCGGGGCATTTTATGGATGTTATGCCGCATCAGTGTAAATTTGAGGGTCCATTAGTGCAAATCGAGTTGTGATAAAAGTGTTCGCGAACTGTTATAAAAAATTTTTAATTAATTTTTCGTGCAGTGTCGCGTATAATTTTCTTTCCGTTGCCGGAAATACTACCGAGGATTAAGCCGACCCGCCAGCTGCACATTCCTGAGCCGTGCGTCATCGATAATCTTTCGGTAGCACGGTACCGAATTAAAAAAAATTTTGGTAGGTGATGTCAGACTTGAAAATCGACGGTGACGAGAAAGTAAAATCCGAGTCATCTGACAAAGACACATTCAAATCTAATTTATCGGGATCGTTGTCGTTTATGTCAGTTAAATTAAATATGGCCGTGAACATCAAAGCACCCCATTTCAGCACGGAGAATCCGAACCTGTGGTTTGCGCAAGTTGAGGCGCAGTTTTCGACACATCAGGTAGCAACGGAGCGTGCAAAATTTAACCTGGTGATTCCATTGCTTGACACTCGCTTTGCTGCAGAATTCGAGCAGTTAATCCTTCAGCCTCCTGCAACAAATCCGTACAGCGATTTAAAAGCCGCTTTAAAAAATGCTTTACGAGATCCGAAGATGCACGGATCACTCAGCTCCTCGACAGAGAGAGACTTGGCGATCGGACACCATCGCAACATTTACGTCATCTGCGTACGCTAGTTCCCGGCATTGATGACGCTATAATTAAAGCACGTTGTTTCTCGCATATGCCAAATGAGATTCAAATTTGTCTTGAAGCTATCAGCGACTCAACGCTTGATAAACGTGCCGAATCAGCTGACCGTATGGTCGAGCGTAGATCGTTTAAACCTCGAGTTGCCGCTGCTACCGCAACTCCACCATCAACCGCCGAGCATGGTGAGATTGCCGCCCTGCGCAGAGAAATTGCGCAACTCCCGAATCAAGTGAAAAACTTGAAAGTTAAACGCGGCAGATACAGACGTCGATCACGATCACGTGTGTCAGAGAAGTTCGATTTCTGCTGGTACCGTTATAAGCACGGTAAAAATGCCCGATCATGCATTCCCGGTTGCAAATGGCAGGGAAACGCAAATGAGAATCAGTAGAAGCGGCTAATAATTATCAATCGATTTCTCGCCGCCTGTTTATCCGAGACCGAACTACAAGAACGGAATATTTTGTCGATTCCGGCTCCGATTTATCTTCCTTTCCCCGTGGCTGGCTGAAATTAATTAGAACACTCATAGGTTATCAATTGTATGCCGCAAACAGCTCGATAATTCAAACCTATGGTTTAAAATCGATTACATTGAATCTTGGACTTCGCCGTAAATTCTCATAGAATCTTATAATCGCTGACGTCACTAAACCGATTATAGGTGCAGACTTCTTAAGTCATTATGACTTATTAGTCGACCTAAAACCAAAATGCCTTCGTGATGGCATCACTGGTTTACTGACACCCGAAAATTCTCATACGACATCGGCAGAAACAAATATTAAAGCAGTCGATGGTAATTCTGCGTATATGGAGTTATTAAGAGAATTTACCGATATTACACGATCTGATGCTACTCAGCGTCAAACTAAAAAGCATTCAACGGTGAATCATAATCGAACGTCACCTGGACCGCCAGTTTCGTGCAAGACAAGACGCCTGGCTCCAGATAAGCTGAAAATTGCACAAACCGAATTCCGTCAAATGATCGAGGAAGGTATTTGCAGACCATTCAACAGCGCCTGGGCTTCACCACTTCATCTAGCACAGAAAAAGTCCGTAGAATGGAGGCCGTGCGGTGATTACCGCCTGCTTAACGATCGAACGCTAATCGATAAGTACTCATCACGTTATCTCGACGACTTTGCCGCATTTTTACACGGTAAAAATATATTTTCAGTCGTCGATTTCGCAAAGGCATTTTTGCAAATACCCGTTGCACCGGAGGACGTGCTGAAAACGAGGATCATTACACCGTTCGGACTATTCGAGTTTCGGTTTATGACGTTTGGGCTTAAGAACGCAGCTCCATCGTTTCAACGATTTATTGACGAGGTTACTCGAGACCTTGATTTCGTCTTGGCGTACATTGACGACATTTTAATCGTATCAAACGACGAAAAGCAGCACATGGAGCATCTGAAAATTTTATTCGAGCGTCTCCGTGAATACGGACTGGTACTTAATGTACCGAAATGCCAGTTTGGTCTACCGGAAGTAAAATTTCTCGGCCATCTCATCACTAAAGATGGAATCAAGCCGTTACCGAAAAAAATAGAGGCTATTGTCAATTCCGAGCCTCCTACCACCGTAAAAGCTCTCCGTCGATTTCTCGGCACTGTAAATTTCTACAGAAAGTTCATCGAGAACGCTGCGGAAATTCTAGCACCACTTAATAAAATTTTGAAAGAACCCAAAGTTAAAGGCTCTCATCCAGTCAACTGGACAACTGTACTTCGAGAGTCTTTTAAGTCAGCTAAACGAGCTCTCGCGGATGCTACTCTGTTGGTTCACCCTAAAATCGATGCTGACTGGGCAATATTCACCGACGCATCCGAAATCAGTATTGGAGCCGTATTGCAACAAAAAGTGGATAACAACTGGCAACCACTGGTATTTTTCAGTCGAAAAGTGTCCCCGTCGATTCGAAAATTGTCGACATACGACCGCGAGTTGAACGCCATCTACGAGGCTGTAAAATACTTTCAGCATATTTTCCAAGGCCAGCGTGTTACAATCTACACCGATCACAAGCCGCTTCAGCACGCTTACAAACTGCGCACCGAAAGAGCATCGCCGTGACAATTTCGTCGACTCGATTTTATCGGTCAATTCACCACAGATGTTCGACATGTGTCGGGTACCGACAATATTGTCTCTGACACATTGTCACGAGTCGAAGCAGTGTCTCATGCCATTACATCGGAAGAATTTGCCGATGCACAGAAACAAGATCTCGAGCTTCAACAACTGCTGCGACAGACAACCGCGTTGCAGCTTTGACGAATTAATTTCGACAACGGTTTAGCATTGTACTGTGACATTGCGTCAGGTACGGTGCGACCTTACGTTCCAGGACTGCTGAAGAGAAAAGTGTTCGATTCACTACACACGCTCGCTCACCCTGGAATTAAAGGATCATTGAAAATGATCTCTAAACGATACGTCTGGCTGTCGATTAATAAAGATTGCCGAGAATGCGCGAAATCTTGCATTAATTGCCACAAAAATAAAACTTAGAGACACGTGTCATCGCTGATCGCCAGTTTTGAACCTCCAACTGAACGATTTGAGCATATTTACATCGACCTAGTGTCTTTAAAATCGTCGAGAGGCTTTAACCAGTGTTTAACGATCATCGACCGATTCACGAGGTTTCCTGAGGCTGTCCCGTTATCCAATGGAACTGCAGAGACGGTAGCACATGCACTATCGCTGCAGTGGATTTCACGCCACGAAGTACCGAAACGTATAACATCGGACCAAGGTCCGCAATTTGAATCGTCGTTATTGAAAATGTATGGAATAAAATACCTGCATACTACGCCGTATCATTTGCAAGCTAACGGTCTCGTTGAACATCGTCAGATAAAATCAGCACTTTTGTGTGACCGAGAGTCGTGGTATGACGCATTACCAGCCGTTTTGCTCGGCTTACGCACTGTTTGGAAAGACGATATCCAGACGTCCCCGGCTGAACTAGTGTACGGTGAGCCAATTCGTTTGCCTGGTGAGTTACTTACTCCCAGTCATAAGACTACACCTCACGATATTGTAAATACCTTAAAACATCATTTCAATTCATTGGCACCAGCCGAAATGTCGCGTCACGGCAAGCATTCTGTTTTCTGTTTCAGGAATCTTAGTACTTGCAGCCATGTACTGGTACGGAATGACCAGGTTTGACCATCTTTCTCAGCGCCGTACGAAGGTCCATATCGTGTCATAACCCAACACGACAAATACTTCATCGTCGATTTTCGTGGACGACAAATCGCTATTTCAGTGGACAGATTGATGCCGGTTTACGAGGCGAATCCAATCGACACGAAGATGTTGATAACATACTCCCAGCCGAATAACACAGCAACCAAGACCCAAAAACGCTGAGTCCGGATTAATATTTAAAAACTTACGCGATTAAAAATTTTTTTTTATATCAAAGTTTTTTTTTACAAAGTCACAATTTACCACTGTATTATACTCATTTATTTACTTATTTATTTATTTATATCATTCGTAAATATTCCATAACTTTAATTATCGTGTATTAAACAAAAAAAAAAAAAGGGAGTTCTGTAGCGTAGCTACACTGATATGCTATCGATGATTTTCGGCAATCTACGCCAAACATAGATTTTTCCATATTTCGTCTCTACCTTATTCGTAGAGACATATTAAGTCATATACCGCTGGACTGCATACACGCATCCAAGCACTCTCCTGTATACTTTCTATTACTGTGTTAATTTCGTTAAATCTCGTTAAATAAATAAAACATTCATTTAACATAAATATTAGTTGGTTTTAATCATTTATAATATTACCTCAACCACTAAATATATATATGCATATATATATATATATATATATATATATATATATATATATATATATATATATATATATATATGTTGGAAGGGCAGCAGGTAGTGGATTGGTACTATTAGTACCTGCATTATTGTCAGATAAACGACAAAATAACTATCGTCACACGAAAAATTGCTCTCGAGGAGATTTCACAAATGATTAGAGTATTACGAATATTTCGAGTATTACAATATCTTAAAAACTAAGATTAACGTTACCGTTACATAATATTAAATATTCACTAAAAGCTAAAAATTACAATAACTATACTCAAATAACTATATGGATTATAATACACAAGTCGTACAACGGTATTCACTAATTTAATATACAACTCAATCTTAGAGTTAAAAAAATATGCACGACGGTATAATAGACTTGAGAACGAATACACGGTCAGCAGGATACGAGGTGCTCTCGACATGAGCTCAAACAGAAGTGTACCTCTAATTGCACTCTAAACTCTTACTCTCAAAAACTACCGTCTTTTCCTGAAAAAACCCAAAAACTAACTCCATTATTCTATATCGCACTATTTTACCATCCTCTGACCGTGGCTACGTTTGGTGAGCAGATGGCACTCCAAGTCTAAGCCTACTATCATGAAAATATTTTACAACAAGCTTAAAAAAATTCCCAATCCGATTCAGTTGCAAAACATTATTGCTTAATATCGATGCCTGAATAAAATATAAACTAAAATGTAGTTGGGGCTTTCCAGTCTCTGAAAAAACCCAGTTATACTTTAATCTCCGACATATATATATATATATATATATATATATATATATATATATATATATACATATATATATATATATATATTAGGATGCGTCATTTCGGAGCAACATTTTTCTTGTTTAAATGCATGTCAAAAAAATCACAGTTCAACACAAAAAAAAAATTTTCGCGCAAAAAAAAAATTCTATGGCGGTAACAGTCCTGGCTTATTGAAAATTTCGATGGGAAATTTTCAACTTCCCGCTAAGAAAATTGCAAATTTTCAAAAATTCGGGAAGTTATTGGTTTCAGTCCGATTTTCAAAAATCGAATTTCTAAGAGATATTGACGTTTTGAGGTTCTAGGAAGCTATTTTGACTAATTTCACGATGATGTCCGAGTGTATGTATGTATGTATGTATGTATGTATGTTTGTATGTACGTAGGTACGTACGTAAATATCTATAACTTCTGAACGGGTGAACCGATTTCGATCAAGGTGTCATTCGACGCAGCTTGCGAATATCTTCAAGCTGAAAAAAATTGAGCTTGATCGGTAGGGTTCGTTCAGAGATATTCTAAAAATAAACTTTTTTTATAAATGTTTTTTTCAGATAACTTTTTATGCTCTTGATGGATCGATTCCAAAATCAACTGGGCTCTGAAGCTTTATAAGCCGCGTCAAATGCCACCTCATCCATCAAAATCAGTAAATTCTTTCAAAAGAAACCGTTGTCGAAAGAATTAAAAAAAAAAATTTTTTTTAGTATTTTAGAAATTTCTCAAAAACGACTCGATAAATCAATTTCAAAATCTGATCAGTTGCAGAGCTCAATAAAACGCGTCAATTGCTATCTTAACCGTCTCAATCGGTTAACTCGTTCAAAGGAAACAGTTGCCGAAAGAATTAAAAAAAAAATTTTTTTGTAGTTTTTTTAAAATATCTCATAAACGACTACATAAAATTATCCCAAAATCTCATTAACTTTAGAACTCAAAAAAAAGCGTCGATTGCCACCCCAAACGTTTCAATCGGTTAATTCGTTCGAAAGATACCGCTGTCAACAGAATCGCAAAAAATTTATTTTTCTAATAAAATCTAAATTTTTGGAACTAATTAATAATGGTTATTTTTTTTTTTTTTTTTTTTTTTCGTTAATATTAGTGATTAAAAAACTGCAGTGAATGATACTTTTAACGTCAAAATCGATTAAGCGTTTCGATAGATATTAGTAATTAAACATACGAAACTTTACAATTTCCATCATTTATTCTGAATAACTCATAATATTATTTATCTACTTTTTTCAAAAAGTTGTTCCTCTATAAAAGTTCAGAAAACTGCGAAAAATACCATTTTTTAACTTTGAAATTGGTCCATTATTTCTAAAATATTGCTAATCGAAAATTAAATAAAAAAAAATAACGATTCAATTAAATTTGTATTATAGTTATTTTTAAATTTCCCAGAAACAGCTTGACCGATTGAATTCGAACTGTAATTTGCTCTGGAACTTTAAATGCCGCGTCAAATGCCATTTAAATCACCAAAATCAATTCATTCATTCATTCAAGAGAAATCATTGTCGAGAGAATGGTGACGAAGATATTTTTGTTTAACTTCCCGCTAAGAAAATCGAAGATTTTCAAAAATTTCGGGAAGTTATTGTTTTCACCCCGATTTGCGAAAATCGAAATTCCAACAGATACCGACGTTTTGAGGTTCTAGGAAGCTATTTTCACTAAAGTACGTATGTAAATATTCTGTAACTTTTGAACGGATTAACCGATTTTGATCGTCAAGGTGTCATTCGATGCGGCTTGTTATATACTATAATCCCTGAAAATTCAAGCTTAATCACTAAGGTAAAATTATTATTTTATCATGCTCATAAAGTTAAAGGAAAGAAAATTTTTCTTATAGCAACAATTTATTTTATAAATTATAAATTATATTTATTATAAATATGTAAACATTACTTGCATAAGAATAGATTTTATATAGAAGATTGCAAATTAAAATTAGAAGAAAAAAATACCACTAATTGATAACAAAAAAGTAAAAACAATAATTATACATAAAAAAAAATTATTCTTTTTTCGAACTGTGGGGGCTTGTAACTTTTTTTATATTGTTGTTACGAGCATGACTACTTAGGACATTTTTGTAGGGAATTTAATTTTCTATGAGGTTATGAAATTCAAAATTGTAAAAAAAATTTGTTTCTTCGATTTTTCCTCGAAAAACTTAAAAAAAAAAACGAGTGAGCCTCACAGACATAAGGTCACAATAGAAGTGAAACTTTTGAAATATTTAAGTTGTTTTAAATAAATTAATATAAATATAAATATATATATAATATTGGCCATTAGATCTTGTCGGATAGTATAGCATTGGGGAAAAAGAAATCTCTGAAAATAAAATTATGTATATCTATTAGGAGTACAAATAAGTTTCCGCCGTTTTATTGTAGATGGCGCAGCACGGAGTTTCGGTTAGCTTTCGCAGATGATAACCGACTTAAAAAACAGTTTGGACATTCAAGAACAACATAACCTATTAATATCATTGATTTTATATTGGTAAAATATAATTTTTATAAGTTGATAATGTCAAAATTTGAGCCAAGTAAGCGTCATTTGCGGGAAATATTAGTTTACTTCTTTAATTTAAAGAAATCTGCTGCTGAGGCGCATCAATTGCTCGAAAAAGCATACGGTGAGGGTGCTTTGAGTGAGAGAACGTGTCGAGAGTGGTTTCAAAAGTTTAAAAACGGTGATTTCGACGTAGAAGACAAAGATCGCAGTGGAAGGCCAAAAATTTACGAGGATGCAGAATTGGAGGAATTATTGGAGGAAGATTCATCTCAAATACAAAAAGAACTTGCTCTAACATTAGGAGTCACTCAGCAAGCAGTCTCACATCGTTTAAAATCATGAGAAATGATTCATTAACAAGGAAATTGGGTTCCGTACGAATTAAAGCTGAGAGATATTGAACGCCGATTATGATTAAGTGAAATGCTGCTAGCTAGACATGAAAAAAGGGTTTTTTACATCGTATCATAACTCTCGATGAGAAGTGGATTCATTATGACAATCCAAAAAGAAGAAAATCATGGGGATTACCTGGCCACGCGTCAACATCAACAGCAAAACCGAATATTCACGGAAAAAAACTTATGCTGTGTATTTGGTGGGATCAGCTAGATGTAGTGTATTATGAGTTGCTTAATCCAAGCGAAACAATTACTGGAGCCCTCTACCGAACACAATTGATGAGATTGAGCCGAGCTCTGAAGAAAAAACGCCCTCAATTCTATTCTAGACACGAAAAAATTATTCTTCTGCATGACAATGCTCGTCCACATGTTGCGTCTCCTGTGAAAAAGTACTTGGAAACACTTGATTGGGAAGTGTAACCTCACCCGCCGTATTCACCAGACATTGCACCGTCCAATTATCACCTGTTCCGGTCCATGGCACATGCTTCGACGGCACAGCGGTTCACATCTTATGAGGATACCAAAAAATTGGGTTGATTCGTGGATAGCCTCAAAAGACAAGGAGTTCTTCAGACGTGGGATTCGAATGCTGCCTAAGAGATGGGAAAAAGTGGTTGCAAGCGATGGGCAATATTTCAAATAAATTTATATTACCGTTCTCCTATAATAAATATTTAATTTGTGTTGAAAAACGGTGGAAACTTATTTGTATCCCTAATAGTTTTCTACTAAATGTAAAATTTTAAAAAACAATAAATTGTAAGAAAAAAATTCAATATTTCAAAATATATTTATGTTAATTAAATGTAAAATTATAAATATGAATTGTAAAATGACGAAATAAAAAAAACCCCAATAAAAAAATCTCGAGATTTATAAACCACTAAAACAAAAAACAAGGTCACTATCTAAAAATTTATAAATAATTTTTGTGTATATTTGAAAATATTCATAATTAAAAAGAACTAAATTAAAAAGTTGATAAAAAGTAATTACTATAAATTACGATATACCTCCATAAAAATTACTGTATAAAATTTAATTTCAATAAATAAAAACACAAATAATTTAAAAATTCTGTAATTATAAAAGTATAATATCATTTAAATATATTGAAAATATTTCCTTTCATTGAATAAATGAATGAATGAAAGATGTAATTTTAAAGAGAACAAAAAAAAAAATTACTATGAAAAAAAAATTATAAAAACAAACATTTGCATAACTAAACATGGATATAAAAAAATTATGTCAAATAAACATCTCTATAAATAAAATATCTATAAAAAATTAACTGTTTTTGAACATCTCCATAAAATATGATATCTTTTGTTATGTCCAAATAAAAATTTTTTTTTTTATCTAATAATTATTGAAAATAATTATTACTGAGTTCCTCTTTTCAAAAGCGCGCGAAAACGCAGCTTTTTCACCTTTTAATGCGACGAAGAATAGTAGGAGGATAACTGCAATAAGTTTAACAAATAATTAATAAACTGTCGTCACCTTCCACCAATGACAATTAATTAAAAATTCCCCATCAATTGCTAAAGCAAAGTTTATAAAAAGCCTGAGCACCATGGCTCGAGGCCCCCAGTTTTGTTGATAGAACTCGCGGCCCGCGGATATTCGAACGTCGAAATTTCGTGCACTCTTATTGCAGGATTCCGCCCTAGGCGTTAAAAAGTCAGTAAGAGGATCTTTAATATCTCCTATTTAAACCTTATTGCTGGAATCCGCTTCGGCGTCGAAAAATCAATAAGTTAATTTAAAATTAGCATCTTTTTGCAGTCAATTATTGCGTGAATCCGCTTAGGCGTTGAATAGGCAATAATTGAGTTTAATTTATCTGTTATATATCCTCAAGGATTGATAAATCAATCCGGTCCAATCGAAATAGTGACACAAATCACGTGTATTTGTGATTCCATCTCGGGCCGAGTTTAATTGCGCATAAAACCCTTCGGGTGTGACAAGGACGCATTTATCATATTTCTTAAAATTCTAATAAGATCTAAATAAGTTCTAAAAAGTAAAATAAAACCATAAAAGAAATAGTTTTTATAAGTTATTGTGAAAAAGATTCAGTGTACAAGTGAATTGTAACAGGAACAGTAAATAAATATACAAAAATCATAATTCAACCTTGCGAGTATCATTCGAGAGTAGCACATAAGTTTACATCCTACAACCCCAGCCGCGCCCATCCAACCAAATCCACAATAAAAATAAATTATAGGAAGATAATCTCTTCCTCGTATTCTTTACTGTTGTCCGCAACCTCCAAATCGCTCGTCTAAATTTTTCTATCGCTACCAAAGGAAGAAATCCCGGATAATTAATTTAAATTTAAGCGGCGGACATAACATAAAGAACACTGGTGGCAGCGGTGGGATTTTTAAAGTTAAAAATCCTTCTTGTTGAGCCACAGATATTATTTTTCTACTATTTTGAGATAAAAGGTAGATTCTAGTGGTAACTTTTCTCTTTTCGAAATTTTGAGATCGTAAAATTTTGAGTTTCGTGGCATTTTCTTGAAAGTGCCACGACCTGTCTTCGTGGACTTGCCTCATCTTAACAGGTAGCAATTCCACGTATTGGAGACTCAGCATTTTCCGCTTCTCGAATTCGAGTTGCGAAGCGCCTGAGTTCACCGTCCGCGACTCCGTGACCAAATCGCAAAGTCAGCAAAAAGGTCGCACGCCGACTTTACTGTTGCAGTTTTAAGCTGTTTAAAAATTAACTACTTCTTTCTCTCTCTGACCTAAGTCAGCAATTTTTTTTTTCCTGAGTTCAAAGACTTTTGATATTTTTGTCTTACGTGTCACCTTAGGATGTGGTCACCACCATTACTCGTAATAACCGAAACAGGAAGCGAAGAAATTTAACGCCTCCTCCAGCCGGTGGCTTAAGAGACAAAATGGTTAATCCTAACGACGAGAGACCCGTCATCCGGCTAGATGCCACTCTACACGATGCAAATACCCCACCTAATCAGTATGATATGACCAAGAAACTCTATCGTGAGTTACCTAAATTTAACGGCGAAGGCACAAATTGCGAACGAGATTTTAAAGAATTTGATGCAATCGTACGGAGCTGGTTACCGTGCATCCTCCCGGACCATCATGATATGTTCGTTGCAAAAATTGTAAAAAGAATCTCGGGTCAAGCTTGGGACCAAATAGAGTTTACCCCGATCCACAGTGTCCAAGAACTCCTTGAGATACTGGGAGAAAGGTTTCGAGATGGCGATCCAGTTCTTATTTGGCACAAACGTCTGGCTTCTGCTAGCCTGAGAGAAGGCGAAATCATCGAAGATTTCTTTTTCAGGCTACGCAAAATGATCAGAGTTCTGAAAGCTGCATTACCAGCAGAGAATCGAGATGCCATCATGTCACAACAAGAAAAGATTGCGTTCGATCTGCTTTATTCTGCTTTGCCTGACCTTCCTAAATGTCTCGCGCGTTTAAAAGATTCGAGAACGCTTGAAGATCTTTATAAAGCGATTAAAGAAGAACGAACTCGCGAATGCGTACGACCAAGTCGGAAACGTGAATCTAATGACTTTTCGCGTCATTCCCATAGAGACTGCGGGTACGACCGGGACTATAACAGACGTTACTCTAAGGACGACTATCAAAGACCTCGAAAAGATTATGACGATTACGATGACCGTCGAGAAACTAGAGGACGAACGTTTACTTACTCTAAAAAACATCACAAACAGAGTAAATACGCCACAGACAGCAAAGACAGCGCAGACTCAGACGCTAGCTCAGCGTCAGCTGACTACCGAACGTACGCTTACACTTCGAGTAAAGGAGGACATGGACAGACTTTTGACGATGACTCGACTTCACGAACGGTCAAGAAACATTCATCACGTTCACGAACGGACGAACCTTCTTCGACGAAGAAAAAGATCATGACGTTTGACTCTGCAGACATCGACACTGAAAAATTAGAGCATCTGAAATTAGAGGCTCCGTGTTGTACCTGTCCTTTTTGCCCTCATCGCGAAGCAAATAAATCTGCCTCTAACAAAGACAATGACGAACATTTAAACTCAATGGGCGCTCGACAGACCGAGGCGACTGCGAGTATGCCCCGAGAATCTCGCCGACCCACGAATCTTCATCAGAAGACTCAGGCGGTGAAGGAGTTCAGAATTCTTCAACGCCCGAAACCCTTACACTAGTTTTCGGTAATGGTCCACGAGTCTGGATAACATCCCCAGATCTCTTCCAGGGCGGCTGCGAAGTTTTGTTGGATACAGGTTCTGACCTGAATCTCCTTTGCATCGATGCTCTGGGGGATGATACCATCTTTTACCCTGAAAACGGCGGTTTGGTGGGCGGCATAGCGACCAGCAGTATGCCAATAATTGGAACTGCGACTCTCAAGGTCTTTGAAGTAGATGTTTGTTTCCAGGTTGTACCTAGGTCACCAGGTGGTTACCTGGGCATCCTCGGAAACGAATTCTTCATCAAAGAACGAGCTGGCATTTTTTTTTTATTGGAATACACTGGTCCTCAAAAATAGACCTATCCCTTTTACAATGGATGACGACCTTGATGTGGGTATATATCCTGTCCCTAGGGACAGGCCCAAAGATTTCATAAGAATCGAATCAAATTCAAAGACAGTCGAGATGGAATTACCTATGTGAGAGATCACATGGTACATTTCCTGTCTCTGGATTGCGAGATAATAAAACCAGTTTCACGTCTGTTGAGAGACCTCACTTTTATTAATCAAGAAGACCTGAAGACAGCTAAACTAAAAATGGGTGATGTATTAATCACAAAATTGGGTCAGTGCTTTATCTTCACAGTCTTTGTTAAGAAAAATCATTTTGAAAAAATTGACTTAAATAATTTAATCGAAGGAATACGAAATTTAAGAGCCTCTGTGTTCAAACATGTGATTTATACGTTCCGCATAGCGAAACAGGAGGATGATTTCGATGACTTAAATATTAAGCCTTATCTTATACAAGAATTGGGCGACTGTCCTATCGAGGTAACACTTTGTGAAGGAAAGATAGAAGTTCCTACCGAAGAGTTACGCGATAAAATCATCGAAGAAAACCACTGTAGCCCAGTTGCAGGCCACAAAGATGTGGTAAAAACGTATTGGCGAATTCGAGAGAGATTCTACTGGCCCGGCATGAAGAAAAGAATCTATAAATTCATCCGAAAATGCGGAATTTGTCAGAAGAATAAACTCACGCGAA
Source organism: Microplitis deprimator (assembly GCA_964016945.1). Lineage (NCBI taxonomy): Eukaryota > Metazoa > Arthropoda > Insecta > Hymenoptera > Braconidae > Microplitis > Microplitis deprimator. The sequence goes on along the minus strand of OZ024708.1, from coordinate 13,332,133 downwards.
TTAAAACTAAACAGCCAATGATGATAACCGACACTCCTTTTGAGCCTTTCGAGAAAATCTCTATTGACACAGTTGGACCACTTCCTATGACTAGGAGTGGAAACGTCCATATCCTGACGATTCAGGATAACTTTTCAAAAGCCGTAACAGCAATCCCAATACCTGAGATTCGATCAACAACAGTGGCAGAAGCCCTTGTTGAGCGCTATATGTGCTATTACAGATGTCCGAGAGTTATACTCTCAGATAAAGGTACTTCCTTTACCTCGAAAATAATACAACAACTTACGAAAGCTTTAAAAATTCAAAGATTGACGACTTCAGGTTATTACCCCCAGTCAAATGGGTCTTTAGAAAGAAGCCATCAACCATTGATAGACTTCTTAAGAGTAATTTCGGATAAATATCCGAACTGGGATCGATACGTGGGTCTTGCTGCGTTGAGTTACAATACCAATGTGCATACTTCTACCAAATTCACTCCATTCGAGTTGATGTTTGGTCGAAGAGCTCGGTTACCAACACAATTCCCCGATTATTCCAGAATAGATACTTATTCCGATTATCTCACTGATCTTATGGGAAGATTGTCAGAAGTCAGAGAAATAGCCGCTGATTATCTTAACAAGGCAAAACAGGATTCTAAAATTCGTTATGATCGACACATACACGCTAAAACCTTTAAGGTAGGCGACTTTATTTATGTTTTAAAAGAACCACGGAAGATTAAACTCGATGTTTATTATACCGGGCCTTATGGAATTGTCGAAATTAACGAATTTGGAAGTCTTATTTACCTGAACGACAAAGGGAACCGTAAATTGGTAAACCCTAATAAAGCTAAACCTGCTTTCGACCATAAGGCTAAACCTCTATAAAGTTCTCTGTTTCAGATCCACATACATCTTACCATCATGAATCGATTATTGATGTTCCTGATCATCATTGCCGAGGGGAGTCAATCCAAAGACGTCTTTACCATCCAGCGATTGACGGACAACTCGGGTCTATTGTATGACCCATATAAAAAGATTCACCTGATAGAAGAAAAATGGTGCATCATTTCCTCCATTGACGTCAGAGGGTTGGTTGAGATGTATCCCTTCGAGTGGGACCATTTACACTCGATCATGCTAGGTTGTGCTAAGGTTATCGATGCAGGGTCCTGCATGCACTATTTGAAAATCGACTTGATAACCGAAGTACAAACTGCAATAAACCTAGTTAAAAGTCGCTTGAACCAGCTCCTCGAAGAAACACAATACAAAACTCCATAATTTGACCACAATCAACGAGCCCCATGGTTCGGATTTGTGGGCACAATTTCTCGAGAACTGTTTGGAACCATGGACTATGAAGACAAGGAACATATCACTAAAGAGATCAACAAATTGTATCAAGACAACGCAGAAATGGTGCACCTAGTACAGAATGCCACTCACATTATTAAAAGCGAAATTAACACCATCCTCCAGAGTGAAGCGCAAATGCAACTTAACTTGAACCACCTCTCAGACGCTACTCAAACCTTCATGAACTCAACCAAAGATTCACTGGAAAAACTTGCATATGTGATGAAAGTCCTAATGCTGGGGGATGAACGCCAGGAGATCGCCAGTAACCATCTTCGAGTCCTGAAGGAAGCGGAAATAATAATTGAAGAAGCCAAGTCCGGCATACTCTCTCCACAAGCGATATCACCAGAGCAACTTTACAAAGCAACCGCTGCCATCATAAGGAAGCATCCTGATCTGAATCCACCTCAGCCAATCGACAGAATGGACATCTCAACCTTGTCATCAGTGTCGACAGTAAAGGTAGCAAGGGCGAAAGGGTACTTACTTATCATAGTATCTTTGCCTGTTCCATAAGATTCCGTGACTGTCATAAGAAATGAGACCATTGCCAAAACCAGAAAATTTGAATGGAAAAATTCAAACGCTGACAATACTACCATCAGAAAAAGTTCCTGGTTACAGATCCAGGTTTGAGAAGATTTTATTTAGCAGGCTCTGAGTATATCAACAAATGCAAGGCTATCGGGGATGATTTATCTTGCCGTCCCGATATTTCATTCCAGTCCACGGAGGTTCAAGAAGAAGTGGACTGCGAAATGAAGCTGCTCTTGAAATCGACTGAAGATATCTCAAGAACCTGCAACATCCGCATTATCCCAGAGTGTAAAACTACGTGGATAAAGCTTAACCAACCAAATTCTTGGGCGTATTCGACTTGTAAAGAAGAAAAATTAATTTTCAAGTGTTTAAGTCCAGTCGAGAAAGAATATTACATCAAAGGGACAGGAATGGTCCATATCCAGGGTAGATGCGAAATTAAAAACGGTAAATACATAATTAAGAGCATAGACGAAGAGATCACTCAGCTGAATATCATTTTACCAAGGTTAAACTTAACCTTGGGAGCACTATCTACAAATTTAACAGCTGAGCCCAAAGTATCTGGATTTCTCTTCAAGAAAAATATCGACCCGTTGAAAACGGTAGACGAATTCCAACCCTGGGGAGCAGGATTGGAAGAGACAGAAAATCGAATGTCTGAAATATCGCTACACCATCAGGAAGATGATATTCACCGAACGATGACGGCGGGAAACATTTCTGCTTTAGTTGTCTTGTGTGTCATCCTCGTCGTTCCAATCATCTTTAAATGCTGCATATGCTCAAGCAAAAAGCGCTGCTTTACCTACAAGAAAAACAAGCAGCCAGGCGAGGTACTTCACAAGTCAGTAAAAGAAACCAGACGTACCTCAGACTCCAAACCTAAGTCCGTCTAAATCAAGGACCAACCAGAGATCATCGAACTCTAAGAAACTCCACCAACTCCAACTCGTATCATCTTCTCAGCAAATAAAGCGACAACTCCAACTCGTACCAAGAGAGGCCTTCGTCTCTCGGATTACAGCGCTCCGATATAATCATCCTAAACAAGATAAGAATAACGTATAATTTGAAATAAAATTTATCGGTAAAATAGAAATCTTCCTCGGAATTACTAAAAGCCCGACCCAAAAACTTATTTTGGGACCTTTTGCAAAATATTTTCAAAATTTTCTTAAACATCTACAGATACTTTATGTTGCTTTGAAAGAAGATTCCTACTTTACCGTTATATTATTTTAGAGAAAAGAAATACAAAATTTGCAATTAAGAAAAGGTTTTTAGTTTTAAATTCAAAAGACTAAGTTTGAAAAATTTATATACTTAAATTCAAATTTTCATTTAAATTATAACCAAAAGTATTTTTAAGTCACCTGTACATTTGAGAAAATAGGAGAATTGAAAAATTCCTGTAAAAAAACAAAGAAATTACTTTTCAAATCTAACTAAGGCATAAGACGCTTACCTCTCACAGCGCATGCGCAACTCTGAATACGAATAACAGCCATTGACGAAAAATTTCTTACTGCCGATGACAAGCTTTTGACAGAACATCATTTTCCATTAAAAATCTGCTTTTAAAATCAGTCCCATGAAAATATTCTTAATTACTCCCATCCCACCTCCTATAATAAAAAGAAATTAGATGCAATCAATAGAAAATAAATTTCTGTCAAAACGAACTTCAGGATGTTACTCACCCCAGAATAGTCACACGTTCCTTAGTAAAAATAATTAACTTACCTGGCGATAAGTGCGCCATAATAATAATAGTAATAAAAATAAAAGTTTAAAAGAAAGAAAAAGCAGATTTTTCTTCCCGTATACACTCGCATATTGAACCATATCAGAGATGTATACGCTTATTTAAAAGGAAAGCCATTTTTCGGGTTGAAAGAAGAAACACATGATCTTTAGGCTCATTTCCTCTTTATTAAAAAGAGAAAACTGGCAGCTAAAAGTGACTTGAGAGTGACAACATCATTTGGGTCAATAAGCAAACGCTGGCGATGACCGAATTGCACCATTTTGGTCCAACTCCTCGAATATTTCATCCTCCGGCTCATCTTCTCCACCTTCGTTAAATAGCCAGGAAATTGACACCCAGTCCTCAATCCAATCGTCCAAATCCTCGTCCTTTTCCCTCCAAAGATGCTTATTCCATGCCTTGAAAAGTTCTCGCTTTAATCTGTCTGGACAGCACGGTAAAGAACCTTGACTTAAATAATACTGGACAAACGAACAGAGTAATGATGTTATAATCATGATTAATACGGACTTAACACTTCAACACTTACGTGTAACAGATTATTACGTACACCACACGAGTAATAACAATCACAAATATGAATTCTCGGATTCCAAATTGCAAAAATCCTTCGAATATAAATTAATTCGGCATAGGATCTTACAAAATAATAAATGGGATCTCCAAGGTCGTACTTTTGACCAAAAGACTTGCACATTGTGCTAGTTTCAAATCAGATGACTGAATGCCCGATTTAACGTATAAACGCACAGTCAGCAGTAATAAGACGCGCTAGCTGTGAGAGTGTTTATTAAATTACATGAAATAAGACTTATGAATAAAATAATGAGAATAACTCTTAAAAACTATTAGAATAAAATTTTTAACATTTTGAAATCCACTCAAAATTTATTTCGTTCAAATATAAACGTTAACGCCTTAAAAAAAAAAAAAAAGAAAAAAAAAACCAGGTGATAGAGGAACCTTTTAAACTGAAATGCATACCGGGATATGACAGTAGCCGGAGATCATATTCGCTCGTGCACACGCGGCAAAATCTAACTAGCATTTAAACATCGCTAGATGTCGGTTCAATGCAGATTTGCACAACAAAAAGCGAATTATTCTCTCCAGCTTATTTCTTTACCACAATATGTTTCAAGGTCGCACACATGCATACATGTATGCATCACATGCATGTAGAGAGATAACAATAATAATAATAATGATAAAAATAATCTTGTAATCCTAATTTTAAGTAATTATCCTATGTAATCCATATAATTAAAAATATAAATATTATTTTGGTGATGGGAAATAATAGATGTTAAGGAAAAACTATATATCCTTATATTAAAATATAAAACTATACCATAAATATTGATATATAAAAAAAAAAAAATATATAGCTTTAAGACATCTCCAAATTGTAAGCGTTATCGCGAGCTTTTTGAAAGAGGGGACATATATTTAAGAAAGCAAGAGAGTTTTGCAACCCTCTTACTTTCCGGGGGATTGTTATGTCCAAATAAAAATTTTTTTTTTTATTTAATAATTACACCGGCACACAAAAAAAATTAAGTAGAATGTGCATTCGACCAGACCTACCTACGGGTACGTATTTTGGTCCGCTGAATCCGAATTCAAGGTCAATTTGACCCCTACACCCCCAAAATTTCGAGCAAACTTCGAAAAACCGTAAAAATGATGAAAATCGGCAGTTTTTATGATAAAAAAATTTTTCGGAACTAAACTAAGCGTGATTTTCATGTATTTCGATCCGCTGAATATGAATCGAAACTTTATTGAGACCAAGAGCCATTCTAAATGTAAAAAAATCACACAAACCCTCCAAAATTTCGAAAAAATATAGTTTTCATGATAAAAAAACTTTTTCTGGTCCAATTCAGATAAAACTTTATATCTTTCCATGTCTTCAATTCGCATCTTAATTTTTTTAGTCTATTCACCCTCTAAAGCTGGAAAAATTCGAAAAAATTGTAAAAATTACCATTCATAACAGAAAAAAAATTGATTGAACATGATTTAATGCCTAAGATGAATACTCTATTACGTAGATATATCTAATAACTAGAAATCTGTGAAATACACAAGACATAAAAAGATAGAAAAAGATGATTTTTACGAATCCTAAACTTTCCTTCTGTTACGTCGGATTTGGACGTAAATTATGTTTTTGTGGGTATTTGGCCCAAGCCGAAGCTTATAGAACCCCAAAGATCTTTTATTAAGGAGGATAGGTTTAATTTTTTTGTTAATAATACGATATTTAAATTTTAATTTCTACTATATTGTCAACTCATAAAACAGTTATTCATGATTAATAACAAAAATATTAGGTGGCTAGCAGCCGACCCTAATTACACAATTGAAAAATTACATTTACTATTTGGATTTTACATTATATATGTTCGAAATTCAATTTTATAATTATATAATTCGGACATTACTAAATTGAACATTTTAAAATTGATTTTATTCTTTAATTGTAAATGACAAGTAATTGAATTTTAATTTTATAATTCATGTAACTAAACACTTTTAAATTTTATGTAATATTTTGATTTTTAATATACACGTATTTTAATTTTAATTTTATAATTCATGTAACTGAACAATTTTAAATTTTATGTAATATTTTGATTTTTAAATTACACGTGTTTTAAATTTGATTTTATAATTCATGTAACTGAACAATTTTAAATTTTATGTAATATTCTGATTTTTAAATTACACGTGTTTTAATTTTAATTTTATAACTCGGAAATTACTAAATTGGACATTATTTTAAATTTATTTCATTCTTTACTTATAAATGACACGTGTTTGGATTTTAATTTTAATATTCATGTAACTGAACACTTTCACATTTTATGTTATATTTTGATTTTATTTTGTTATACCTGTTTTCCTGTGTAAATACTTGATGAGCTTCAAATTAATATACTCGTTTAATTTATACTACACTTTTTTTTCTCTTTTTCTTCATTGTGACAACTTGTTCGCACCTTGATGATTGGAGCCAGAAGAGAGCGAGTACTTTTTTGTTTCTCAGGCCCAAAATTTTCTTATCTTGGTCGGCGCACGCATTATTCTCCCCACTAAGATTTTCCTTAATAGATATTTCGTTGTTCACGTGGTTCATTGTGTATTATAAAATTTATGAATAATAAAAAAAAAATTGTTTTGAAAATTATAAAAATTCATCGGACGTAACACTCAGTTCATATCGCTCTCTTTTATCCTCAAATGATCTTTGTAGTGGATTCCTCTTTCGTTTACGATTTTCGTCCAGTACTTCTCTTTTGAACATCCAACAAAAATCTGCCATCATGTTAACACTCCAATTTCCTTGGTATCTACTCTCCATTTCACTGATCTCTTGGTAAAAACGTTCTCCCTGTTCTTCACTATAGTCTCCACAATTGTCAGGGAAGTGGTCAAGATGAGAATCTAAAAAGTGTAATTTGAGATTCATTAAACAACCCAAATTTTTGTAGTTTTCCAGCAATGCGTCAACTAAAGTGCTGTAATCCTCACTTATGTTATTTTCCAAAAAGTTTTGTGAAACATTTTTGAAGCTTACCCAAGCTGCTTTTTCTGTGTCGTTCATTGTTTCTTCAAAATTTGCATCCTGAAATAAAGATCGTATTTGGGGTCCATCAAAAATTCCCTCTTTTAATTTCGCATCACTTATTGCAGGGAACTTTTCTGTCAAGTATGCAAAACAATCACCATCTTTATTCAGAGCTTCCACGTACTGTTTTATGAGTCCCAACTTGATATGTAGTGGTGGCAGCAAATATTTAGAAGGCTGAATTAAGGGTGGTCGTATAACGTTATGGGAACCTGGATTCAATGCAGATCTTGATGGCCAATCTTTTTTGACATAGTGATTTTTGCGGTCTCTGCTATCAAACAAACATAAATAGCAAGGATATTTGGTGAATCCCGATTGCTGACCTAAAAGAAATGTTGCGATTTTCAGATCTCCACAAATTTTCCAGTTATGCTTTAAATATTTTATTTTTCCCAATATAATCTGTAAATTTTCATAAGTTCCTTTCAGTTTTGTCGAATGAGCTATTGGAATCGGCGCAAATTCATTCCCAATATGAAGCAAAACAGCTCTAAGACTTCGTTTCGATGAATCGATAAAAAGTCTCCACTCATCGTCCTTATACGTGTTCGGTTTCAATTCATCAACTAAAGCTTTAACATCTGAACAGTATACTACCGAATTTTGATCGTCGTTCATAAAAAATTTCCGGAATTTTTTTTCCCTATTTCAATAGAATGTCACTGATACACCTTTAGCCAACAAATGTTTTTCTTTCAACCTTGACGCGAGTAATTCAGCTCCATCTTTCGGTAAAGCCAAGTCTCGAACCAGATCATTAAGTTCTTCTCGGCTAAACGTTTCAGGGTCTTTTGTTTTTCCGCCAGGTAAGTACTCTTCATCTTCTTCCGAACTTTCTTCAACTAGCGTATCGTCTTCTCCTACATCCATTTCTTTAACCGTATTAACTTCCTTGCCAACTTCTCTTTTTTGTGGCTTAATAGCTGATAAAACATTGGCGTATACAATTTTCTTTTTTGTATTCCAGGTTAACCCGGAAGTATCTGTCATACAGAAATAACAATTCTGTAAACCAGTTGGTGAAGACCATATCAATGGTATTGTGAATTTCAAGCTGTCCTGTTTCTTGTTTTTTTCCTACCGGATTAACATCATGTTACATCGACTACGAATCGTATGTGGAACCCATGCTGAATCCAAATTAGTAATTTGGAGACCAAAACATTCTTCATGAATTTGCTTGATCTTCGAATCAGATAACGATCTTCGATTCCTTTCCAAATTGTATTCTCCACAAATGTAACAAAATGAATCAGGACTTTTATTACACAGATGAGAATTACTTCTTGTAATAGTATACTCTCCAGTAGCCAAGTTTCCTACTTCTGAAGAGCTGCAGTCGCTTGATGACGACGCCTCCAAGCCTGCTTTCTCACCCTGACCAGACGCCGATACTGGGGCTCAGACTCCCTGCATCGTAAAGTATTTATAACTTGTACCTGCCACGACGGCACACACGCCGTTAACCCAGGGACTCTGCCAGATGGTTCTGTTGCCCACCGTCACCACGTGGAGGTGCCCTGGTTACAGGCACGAGCAATTAAGTCTTCAGAATTCAAAAACGAGAGTAAAAAAACCAAAAAAATTACTTTTTTCGAAATTTTGGAGGGTTTGTGTGATTTTTTTACATTTAAAATGGCTTTTGGTCTCACTAAAGTTTCGATTTATATTCAGCGGATCGAAATACATAAAAATCACGCTTAGTTTAGTTCCAAAAAATTTTTTTATCATTAAGACTGCCGATTTTAATCATTTTTACGGTTTTTCGAAGTTTTCTCGAAATTTTGGGGGTGTAGGGGTCAAACTGACCTCGAATTCGGATTCAGCGGACCAAAATACGTACCCATAGGTAGGTCCGGTCAAATGCACATTCTACTTAATTTTTTTCGTGTGCCGGTGTTATTAAAAATAATTATTACTGAGCTCCTCTTTTCAAAAGCGCGCGAAAACGCAGCTTTTTCACCTTTTAATGCGACAAAGAATAGTGGGAGGATAACTGCAATAAGTTTAACAAATAATTAATAAACTGTCGTCACCTTCCACCAATGACAATTAATTAAAAATTCCCCATCAATTGCTAAAGCAAAGTTTATAAAAAGCCTGAGCACCATGGCTCGAGGCCCCCAGTTTTGTTGATAGAACTCGCGGCCCGCGAATATTCGAACGTCGAAATTTCGTGCACTCTTATTGCAGGATTCCGCCCTAGGCGTTAAAAAGTCAATAAGAGGATCTTTAATATCTCCTATTTAAACCTTATTGCAGGAATCCGCTTCGGCGTCGAAAAATCAATAAGGCAATTTAAAATTAGCATCTTTTTGCAGTCAATTATTGCTTGCATCCGCTTGGGCGTTGAATAGGCAATAATTGAATTTAATTTATCTGTTATATATCTTCACGGATTGATAAATCAATCCGGTCCGATCGAAATAGTGACACAAATCACGTGTATTTGTGATTCCATCTCGGGCCGAGTTTAATTGCGCATCAAACCCTTCGGGTGTGACAAGGACGCATTTATCATTTTTTTTAAAATTCTAATAAGATCTAAATAAGTTCTAAAAAGTAAAATAAAACCATAAAAGAAATAGTTTTTATAAGTTACTGTGAAAAAGATTCAGTGTACAAGTGAATTGTAACAGGAACAGTAAATAAATATACAAAAATCATAATTCAACCTTGCGAGTATCATTCGAAAGTAGCACATAAGTTTACATCCTACAACCCCAGCCGCGCTTATCCAACCAAATCCTACAGAAGGAAGCTGAGTGAGCTGCAACGTTCTGGAGGCCTCTAACCTGCCCTGCTAGAAAAAAAATCGTCGAAAGGTAAGTGGAAGGTTTACATTCAACTCTTTCATAAAATATCTGGTTTACTACAAGAGCACCAGTCTCTTCGAAGACGTTTAGGGTTCTTAATCTTTGAAAAGTCCACAATAAAAATAAATTATAGGAAGATAATCTCTTCCTCGTATTCTTTACTGTTGTCCGCAACCTCCAAATCGCTCGTCTGAATTTTTCTATCGCTACCAAAGGGAGAAATCCCGGATAATTAATTTAAATTTAAGCGGCGGACATAACTTAATTTGACATTATATTTTATAGAGATGTTCAAAAACAATTAATTTTTTATAGATATTTTATTTATTGAGATATTCATTTTTACTTAATTTCCTTATATACATGTTTAGTTATGCGAATGTTTGTTTTTAGAATTTGTTTTTTTATAGTAATTTTTTTTTAGTTCTCTTTGAAATTACATACTTTCGTTCATTCATTTATTCAATTAAAGAAAATATTTTAAATATATTTAAATGATTTTATACTTTTATAATTACAGTTATTCTTAATTTTTTATGTTTTTATTTATTGCAATAAAATTTTATATGGTAATTTATATGGAAGTGTACCTTTATTTATAAAAATTAAATTTTATACAGTAATTTATATGGAGGTGTGTCTTTATTTATAGAAATTACTTTATATTAAATTTTTAATTTAGTTCTTTTTAATTATAGATATTTTCAAGTACACACAAAAATTCTTTACAAATTTTTAAATACTGACCATATTTTTTTTAGTGACGTATTTTACAATACATATTTATAATTTTACATTCAATTTGTATACATATATTTTTACGTTTAGTAGAAAACTAGTTATACATATTTTGATTTTCAGAGATTTTTTTTTCCCGAAGCTATACTATCCGACAAGATAAAATGGCCAATATTGCATATATATATATATATATATATATTCATATATATTTATATATGAATAACGTGGTTAAATTACGACGCATGCGCACTACACTCGTCCATTCTTCTCGACTGTTCTCAACTCCCCCCACTCTTTAAAATATATAAGGCTTGCTAGACAAGCAATTCCCCTTCTCACCTATTCTAAACTTGCACTCAATGTTTCTCCTCTGGCGCTACCGCCCCTTTTCCGCCTCAAATCGTTCAATTTTAGCCTCCGTAAAGAAGTTTCACTTCAAAAAATTTTTTACATGGATTTTAAATAGGAATATGAACTTGTGAACCACCAGCTCAATTTTCGAGATATCAAACTGATTTTTTCGAAGGATTTTTTCTAGGTCCAAAAGAAACTTTTGAGACTATGAGACCTAAAAAAAAATCTTTTTTTTTTACACACCCTAATATATATATATATATATACCTCTTAGGGTGTTTCGTTTGAAACGACTATTTTTCTTCTGGTCCATTGACAGAATAATGTTCGAAACATGCGAAAAAAAATTGTCACCAAAGATGAACTCTTAATTTTAGTTTTAAATACTCGCTAAATGAATTTGAAATTTTCCCATTTAATTAACATGTAAACTTTGATTTTGTTTTTAAATTATCTATAGCTCCGCGACATTGCAAGATATAAAGCCGCTATCAGGTGAAAATAACAGAGGAATCCTTCCTCTTTAAAAGTGCTTGTAGCTAATTTACGTTTTATAATCGGCCTCACTGGTAAAAAATCTTAAAGCCAATTTTTTCTCAAATTTCATGGTTTTTTTATTTACCTCGCAAATCACACTAACTTTAGAAAAATATTGTACAGGACTTTTTTTATAGAGAATTTTATACCCTACAAAAAAAAAATATCTATGCCATTACCCTAGAGCTAGTGGTATCCGAGATAAATCTAATTAAATATCTCAAAATCCGAGACATCGCTGTTTTATCCGAGATTTCAGTACTTTTTTATGAAATTATACTTCCAGTCTCGCCCTTATGATTACATGTATACAAACTGTAGTATCACCTCTTCTAGCTACGTGTAACCACGTATTTTAGAGTTCAAAATTTGAAATTGCCGGGCTGCCGGCTTCTGTAGAGGTGGCGGTGCCCTGCGGTCACTTTCGTCATAACATTTTTTCGTGCGACAAAGTAAACACGTCGAAGTTTTAACTTCTATTTTCTTTCTGCATTTTATAATTAGCTTGCGAGTTTTTCAAGCTTTTAGGAAGGGTGGACATAAAAGAAAATCGTCTGATCGTGATCGTGATCAAGATTATGAATACTTGAAAAAACGACTGCGCGAGATGGAAAAGAAATTAGACAGGCAAACGCGCACACACCGCTCAAGCCCTGACAAGGAGAATAAAAATGTCGAGCATTCCTCGGCGAGGAATAAAAATTTTACTGATCGAGAAAAAACAAACGATATCACTGAGGCTCTCCCTTTAAATCTTTCAATAAATAAAGGCACGTACCAAAACTGTTTAAAAAAAAAAATATATATATATATATACCGTCAAGGTTATGCGAGACATAACATGAGTACGGAAACTTACACGGCTGAGCTTATACGAAAGATAAGACAAGGCCGAAGACATTACGGTTGAACTCACACGAGAGGTAAGACATAACCGAAGATGAAAATATAAATGATTTTTTCTCCCTGTTGCGTAATTACCAAATGTTCGCGCCAGAACGTTTGATAACTCCGCGCTCTGCTCTATCAGAGGTGCTGCTATCGACGCGCCCTCTGATACTCAGAATTACAACTCGGTAGCCAGCTACGCGGCACTATCATTATTCTACAACACATGTTATAGAACACCACGTGTTATTTAACACCAACGCAATTTATTATTTAATCAAGCTACATCTCGCTAACTACTCGACGTCATAATTAAAATCAACGTAATTTACACTCGCTGAATTATCAGATATTTTTTATCATTCAGATTTTGTCTTTTCTCTCCTTAAATTTATATAAAACTCTGTCATCATTTTGTTGTGTTGACCGCGTGCTAAGTTAACCTGCAAGCTATATCTATATATATTATCACGTGATCTTGCAGTCACAAATAATTTATACTTAAATTATAATTTACATGGTAATTATAATAGCTTTCGTATTACTCATCACTCAACTGATTTTATTTTGTGCTCGTGATGACTGGTGTGGTTGATGTCATCATTTAACCCACCCAGTCATAATCTCTAAAATCAACATCACATTTTATTTGTGACTGCAAATTACATTCAGTTTCCAATACAACTCGATACTCGACGCATCGTTATATTTCACGTACTCGGTTCAAACTTAGATTCAATATCTCGCATTGATTATAATACTTGTGTTTATAATTTATACGAAGAATAATTGTGATATTTGTGAGTATTCAATTGTTAATAATTTTTAATTAATTTAATTAAACTCTGCGCTCTAAATAAATATATAATATATCTATACGCGTGTACGGTTCCGTGTACATTTTATAATCAAACTCTGCTCTTAATTACTATAGTGACATAAAATTATGTGATAATTGTTCTCGATTAATTTGTGTAATGCTCAATTATTATGTAACTCAACGGCAATCAAATTATATATATTAAAAGTGCTCTGTTAATTGAACTCGTGCTCATTCATGTACTCTACGCTGTTATCTGTGATATATTTCTATTAATTATGGACAATACATTGTACAAGTGATTTTTTATTTCTTTCACTATCCCAATCCAGCAAAATAAATATTTAGTGTAATTTACTTTTAAGTTAATATTTTACACTCCCTATTTACAGAACCTGGAAACAACGTTGTGCAACCTCAAACAGAGAATCAGATTCCGGTTATAGATATTAGTAAGGAAAATGAGGTAACCCAACCAGTGAATGCCAATGAAAAATCCAGTGATTTAGATCCAGAGATTTTAAAAATCATTGGTGAAACACCGTCAACAGAACCAGAGGGTTTAAAGTTATCCAGTCACATCTTCGACCGCTGAAAAAACTGGTTAAAAACCGGACAAACAAAAGAATCAAAAGAACTTTTGCTCAAAAAATACCCTAGAAAGGGTGAATGTTCTCTGGAGGCTCCAAAATTGAACTCCGAAATAGCAGCGTCACTTAATGAAGGTTCCTTGAAGAGAGATAAATATTTTTCAAATACCCAGAACCTTGCTGGTTCAGCGTTATCAGCACTAAATTTAGTTATTGATCCTCTCTTCACGAAGAACAGAGAAGAAATTGATGTAAAAAAGATGCTTGAAAACTTATGGGAATCATCACAAATCTTAACTGAACTATTTCGAGGCCAGACGGTGGCTAGGAAAGCCTGTATTCTTCCTAGTCTGAATAAACAGACTGCTTCACCTCTAGAGAAGATTGAAACAGGTGAATGTTATTTGGCGAAAAATTAGGGGAAAAGATTAAAGAATCTAAAGTGATTGATATAATAAGCACTGACATCAAGTTCCAATTACCTTCAAAGAAACCAGGGACGAGTAATTTAAATGCGAAGAGCCCGTCTGGGCCAAAACACTCAGTTCAGACAGGCACAAGAATAAAATTCGTCAAACTACAGTACAACTCGAAGTTCTAGAGCCAGACAAAGAGTCATCAGGGTCAACACTGGAACCAGAGCAACAAGAGTCGGAGTCGATACTACATACCCCTTAACATACCCGATAACAGATCCCTTCATATTGCAATGTATCAAGGGGTATAAAATACCCTTTACATCGAAGCCATATCAATCAAAACCACCTCCCGAGCGCAATTGGACGAGTTCTGAGATCTCTGCGATAGAAGCAGAAATTCAGAAACTGTCAGAATTAGGAGCAATCGAAGAAGTCAAACCGGTTGATGATCAATTCATTTCCCCCTTTTTTCTGGTCCCTATGCTTGATGGATCTAAGAGGTTCATAATAAACCTTAAGGACCTTAATAAATTTATATGTCTCTCTCATTTTAAAATGGAAGACATGAGAACGGTTTGTCGACTTATTATTCCGGGAATATTCATGGGTACTATAGCTCTCAAAGATGCTTATTTTTTAATTGCAATAAATAAATCAGATAGACAATATCTTAGATTTACCTTCTAGGGGAAATATATGAGTTTACTTGCGTACCATTCGGCCTTTGCTCCGCTCCACTTGTATTCACTGAGATACTAAAACCAGTCGTCAATTTTCTGCATGAGAAAAGATTTTTATTAAATATATACCTGTATGGGACTGGATATCGAGTCTTGTTCTAAAAACTTAATAACAACAAAAGAATTTTTATTTTCTCTGGGGCTTATTATAAATGAGGAGAAAAGTAACTTAAAACCTAGCAGACGATGCAAATATTTGGGGTTAGTTATCGATTCAGAAAAGTTCTGCTTAGAACTTACCGGTTATAAACGGGAACTAATTTTGGGCCATATAAATACATTATTGAAAAAACAGGAATGCAAAATAAGATTTTTGGCACAAGTAATTGGAACGTAAACAGCTGCTTGCCCAGCCGTAGAATACGGTACATTACATTGTAAGTTGCTCGAAAAAGCTAAAACAGAGGCTCTTACAGCTAACAATAACAATTTCGAAAAAACTATGCTATTGCCAAAATATATTTACGACGATCTTAGGTGGTGGAAGGGAAAAATACCTGTATCTTTTCGGAAAATTAGAACAGCTGATTATCAGAAATAAATTTTTTCAGATGCCTCACTAACAGGGTGGGGTGAATTTTGTGATGGTAAACAAGCACGAAGTTGGTGGAAACCGGAAAAAAAGAACTTACATATTAATAACCTAGAACTTCGTGCAGCCCTTCTGGCATTAAAATGTTTCACAGACGATCTTCGCGATTGTGAAATCCTAATCAGGGTCGATAACTCTACAGCCAAAGCATTAATAAATAAAATGGGTGGGTCCCAATACTTACATCTACACTTGCTTGGTAAAAAAATATGGGATTGGTGCGAGAAACAAAACATTTGGCTCTATGCATCGTATATTCTATTAAGAGAGAAAAAGAAGCAGATAGCCTCTCTCACGTCAAAAACATAGATACGGAATGGAGCCTGGCAGATTATGCGTTTAAACGGATTACAAAACGATTCGGAGTACCATCAATTGACTTATTTGCTTCACGAAATAACTCCAAATGTAAAAAATATTGCGCTTGGGAACGTGATCCGGAGGCTATGGCCATAGATGCTTCTACAATTAATTGGAAAGAGCATAGGTTTTATGCCTTTCCACCGTTTGCTCTAATAGCTAAAGTCTTACAAAAAATTATCAATGATAGGGCTTGTGGTGTTATCGTAATACCTCTTTGGTCAACACAGCCGTGGTTGCCACTGCTAAAAAATCTTATGATTGCTGAAATGATTATTTTCAAACCTAATAACAGTCTTTTAATTTCTCCTATTAGCAACCAGCAGCACTCTCCTATGGCAGCGACACTTTCTCTGGCGGCCGTCAAGTTATCAGGGAAGCATTCTCGAAAGAAATTCTATCAGAAGTATCAATAGAAATTTTATTGGCATCCCTGGCAGAATCGTTAGTAAAACAATATAACAGCGCTTTAAAAGACTGGTGGACATTCTCGGAAAAAAGGGCGTGATCCGTTCTGCATTGATGCAAACTCAGTGTTAGAATTTTTGTCAGAAAAATTTCAAGACGGCGCAGCATTTGGGAACCCTTATCACCGCGAGATCAGCTATCTCTCTAATATCAACGCAAGAAATTACTATTAACCCGATTATCTCCCGATTCTTCAAGGAAATCTTTAAACCGAGACCCATAAAACCTAAATATGACTCGATTTGCGACACAGAACCGGTAATAAACAAGGCAACTAGTTTATATTCATTGAACAAGCTGATTTTACAACAATTAACAAAAAAATTGATAATCTTATTAGCGTTGGGAACTGCTCACAGAGTACAAACTCTGTCGCTTATCTAAATAGATAACATTGTTCATTATGAAAGTAGCGTACAGATTAAGATTCCGGACATTATTAACACCTCAAGACCCGGAGCTTCACAACCTCTGCTAATCCTTCCTGTTTTCACTGATAAACCGGAAGTCTGCGTAGCAATGACTCTCCTCAATTATATAGAGAGGACAACGTCACTACGAAGTAGTGAAAAACGATTATTTATATCAATTCGCAAGCCGCATACAGCCGTCTCGTCCCAAACGCTAAGCTAATGGATAAAAATCTTCCTCGTAGACTGTGGAGTGGATGAAAAATTCACGGCTCATAGTACACGGCATGCATCGACATCTAAAGCGGCGGAAGCAGGAGTGAGCCTAGATCTTATACGGAAAACAGCTGGATGGTCAGAAAAATCTCTAGTATTCGCCAAGTTCTACAATAGACCAATTAGCAGTCAAAACAATAATAATTTTGACCAAGTTGTATTGTTAAAATTTTCAAAAAAGTAAATTCTATTCAACATTAATTGTGAAAACCTAGTTTTATTTTTTAAACCAGTAAAAAAAAAAAAAAAAATTTTCTCAGTCTCTAAACATCTACAGTTTGTATACATGTAATCATAAGGGCGAGACTGGAAGTATAATTATACGATCAAACGAACTTACCTGTACGTGAAGTTTGATCGTTATTATACGACAGTCTCACCCGAAATAATTACATTCCCACCCATTCAGTAATAATCCCCAGGATATTTTCAAAATATCCTTTCCCTCTCATCCTCGAAAATGCTCTTTTTTCTGCTTTCAACAATATGACGAAAGTGACCGCAGGGCGCCGCCGCCTCTACAGAGGCCGGCAGCCCGGCAATTTCAAATTTTAAACTCTAAAATACGTGGTTACAAGTAGCTAGAAGAGTTAATACTACAGTTTGTGTACATGTAATCATTTCGGGCGAGACTGTCGTATAATAACGATCGAACTTTACGTACAGGTAAGTTCGTTTGATCGTACAATTATGGCTGTAGAAACATGTCATGTATCAGAATAAAATATGAAAATACATATTACATATTTATATGTAATAATAAAAAGTATGAAACAATTATCTTTGTACTGAGAGAGGTAGTAATTGAAAAAACTTCCGATGGTCAAACAAAGACATTTGCATTAAGATAAAAAAAGATGGAGGTAAGTGTAATAGGAGACAATTTTGTAGTACTGGACATATTTTTAATGATATACTAACCAAGATATATTATATATTTCTTCGGCCATAATTTTATAAAAAAGTACTAAAATTGTGGATAAAACAGCGATATCTCAAATTTTGTGATATTTAATTAAATTTATCTCGAAAACTACTAGCTCTACGGTAATGGTTAAAATAACCTTTTTTGTAGAGAATAAAATTCTCTATAAAAAATTTCCTGTACAATTTTGTTCTAGTTAGTGCTTTGTGAGTAAAATATAAAAAAAACCATGAAATTTGAGAAAAAATTGACTTTAAGATTTTTTACCAGTGAGGCCGGTTACAAAACGTAAATTAGCTACAAGCACTTTTAAAGAGGAAGGATTTCTCTGTTATTTTCGCCTAAGAGCGACTTAATATCTTGCAATGCCGCGGAGCTATAGAAAATCGGAAAAAAAAAATCAAAATTTACATGTTAATTAAATTGGAAAATTTCAAATTCATTTAGCGAGTACTTAAAATCAAAATTAAGAGCTTATCTTTAGTGAGAACTTTTTTTTACATGTTCAGAACATTATTCCGTCGATGGACCAGAAAAAAAAAATAGTCGTTTCAAACGAAGCACCCTAGTATGTATATATATATATATAACAAAAAGTGCTTATATGTAGATATATTCAAAACAATAGGTCCAGCATATAACAACATAAAACGGTATTGCGTTACTTTTCAATGAAATACATCTTGAATATCAAATATCTTCCGTTGAAATTCATTAGGAACATATCCACTAATTGAATCCATCAACTTTTTCAAAATTTTACGATTTCCTGGTTTAAGTCTAACAGAACTGCCCTTTTCAATCTATTAAGTCAGTAAATATTTAATTGCACCTAGAAATAATAAATGCATAGAGTCTAAAACGAGGTTTTTTACTTGATCAAAAACAGAAATCCTAATGAGAGGCGTCGTTATATTCTCTTGATAATGTTTATCATGAGTTGTATTTATAAAAGAAGTTTTAGTGCGTTTTTCACAATTTGTTTCTGCATAAACACGTTTTTTTATATTCCCGCTAAGAAAATCGAAGATTTTCAAAAATTTCGGGAAGTTATTGTTTTCACCCCGATTTGCGAAAATCAAAATTCCAACAGATGTCGACGTTTTGAGGTTCTAGGAAGCTATTTTGACTAAATTCAAGATGATGTCCGAGTGTATGTATGCATGTATGTACGTACGTATGTAAATATTGTGTAACTTTTGAACGGATGAACCGATTCTGATCGTCAAGGTGTCATTCGAGGCGGCTTGTTAATTACTATAAGCACTGAAAATTTGAGCTTAATCGGTGGGGTACGTTCGGAGATATTTCAAAAATAAAATTTTTTCAAAAATGTTTTTTTTGAATAACTTTTAATTCGCTCTATGGATTGATTCCAAAATCTAATCAGCTCTAAAACTTTATAAGCTGCGTCGAATGCCATCCCAGCCATCAAAATCGGTTTATTCGTTCAAGAGAAACCGTGAACGAAAGAATAAAACAATAATTTTTTTTTTAGTTATTTTGAAATTTCTCAAAAACGACTCGATAAATCAATTTTAAAATTTGATCAGCTCTAGAACTCAATAAAACGCGTCGATTGCTACCTCAACCGTTACCATCGGTCAATTCGTTCGACAGATATCGTTGGAGAAAAAATGGTAAAAAACGTTATTTTTCAAAAACAAAGGCATACAAAAGTATTTTCGAGCTTGAAGAGTTTGAAAATGTACTCACAACAATGTGTTCGAGCTCAAGGAGCCTTTTACATCCGCACACAAACACCTTGCCTTCACACCTCACTCATACCATGGGACCTCCGGTTCCGCTGCTCTACACTACCATTTATCAAATAAAATTCTAGCCCTCCACCACGCTACCCCAGAGCTTCTCAATTTCAGTCAGCCAAGCCTCTCCTTGACCCTCATCCCCTAATACTTCTTTTCTCATATCCTGCCACCCTTTTTCTAACCCATATCCCGAGCAAACTTCCCAAACGTGTTCCCATGTCTCCTCCTCCATCCCACAGACACTACACAGCCTACCTTCTCTTCCTTCCCAATATCTTCCTCCAGTACATCCCTTAGCCTAAATCTAGCTATTCTAGCCCATCTTTCCTCTCTTCACCCTTTTTTAAGATATCCTGGTAATCCCTTTCCTTTTATAAATTAGTAATCCTTATTACCTCTCGCCTCACAAACTTTCTCCTATCTTTCCATTTCCTGCCTCTTTCTTTCCTCATTCACCAAGTCTTCTCTCCTCATTTTCCCCACCTCCCACCTCCTTTCTACCTCATTCAAACTCCATCCTCTCTCCTCATAATGATCTTGTCTCTCCACTTCCACACCCATCTAAGCCTCTCCCTGATCTTATTCTTTTCCTCATTTCCAATCTAGATCTCTATACAATCTTGCCACCTCCTCCTTCCTCCACTCTTTTTTCATAGCTCCATGCCCTCATTCCAGCTTTTCCTTCCAGCCTGTCCCTCTGTAGCTCTTTTTTGACCAGATAGCCCACCACCCTTCTTGATACTCCAAGAACCCATCTCAGGTACCTCTCTTGTATCCTTTCTTTCTCCTCTCTTCTTCTCCACCCCCATATCTCAACCCCATAAATCATAACCGACCATACAAGCCTGTCGAAGAGCCATTTCCTCCTAGTCCAGTCATTCCCGAATTTCTCTTGCCTAACCCCCAAACTTGTCCTAATACTCTCGCCCCTTTAGCCATCCTCTCCCTAACATGTGCACCTTGATCACCATTTGCCCTTACTACGTATCCTAGGTAGGTATATCTGTCCACTTTCTCAATTACTCTTCCTTTCCAATTCCAGCGTATCTTCTTTGTTCTTCCCCCTCCCTTTCTGCATCTCATTATTTTTGTCTTCTCTACATTTACCTCCAATTTTTTTTCATTCCACATACCTTTCCAGGGTTCTCACCATCCCCCTCATACTCTCTTCATCTTTCGCCAATAATGCGATATCATCTGCATATGTCAGCGAGTATATCTGCTTGCCTCCTGACAACTCCACTTCTCCCCATCTTCCTTTTTCTAATTCCTCTTCCAGGTCTGACAGAAAAATCACGAATAGCAACGGACTTAACGGGCACCTTTGTCTTACCCCCTTTTCCGTCCAAAATTTACTTCCCAAATCCTTTCCCACCCTTACCCCGGCACATGTTTCCCTTAAGACCTCTTCACACCTTTTTACCAAACTTAACCTTATTCCCCTTTTTATCATCGCCTTCACTAATTCACTTCTATGTCCGTGTCGAAAGCCGCTTTAAAATCTACAAACATAATTGCCATTTACCCCTTTCTCCTTGATAATTCCCTGTTAATCAGATAGTTCAACACATATATATTGTCTATAGTTCCCCTTCCTTCTCTAAAACCTGCCTGAGTTTCTGGTAATATCCCCTTTCCCTCAACTTCCTTCTTCAACCTTCTCTCGAAAATTCCCACGTATACCTTATATGCTGTCTAGGTTATCGTGATTCCTCTGTAATCTTCCACCTTATTTCCAGCACCTTTCTTTAAGATTGGAATTACTACCCCTTCTCTCCACTCCTGTGGCCAATAAGTCTATTACTAAATCTTCTCCTCCATACTTCCAAACTTCATTTGGGATACCATCAGTCTCCATGGCCTTATAATCTTTTAGTTTCCTTACCATATCCCTTACTTCTTCCAGCGTAATATCATCTTCCTCTGAATCATCGCCTCCTATGTCGAGCATTGAGACTGCTACCTTTTTCCTCTCTTCTACTCCTCCCAGTACCTCCCTAAAATGCTCATCCCACTCCTTCATTGGGATATCTTCACTTATGCTGCTCCTCTTTTTTCTTCCTTCATTTACAACCTTCCAAATTTGGCTTTCTGTCTTTGCATTCTTAACCCAATCCTCCCATCTTTTCTCGGCTTCCCTTTTCTTCTCCTCACATAGCTTATTATACTTTCTCTTCTCTAAACAGTAATCCTCCCTAGTTGATTTTTCCTTTCTAAAGCCACGCAAGGCTTTTCTTAACGTTCTTCTACCTTCCCTGCATTCCTCATTCCACCAGTTATACAACCCCTCTACCCTTCTTCCTGCCTTTTCGGTCACCTTCATCGCATCTTTAATTCTTCCTTTTACCTTCCCCCACTCCTCTTCCGAGTCTCCTCTCGCGCCATCTGTCTTTCCATATTCTTCCTGGAATCTTTCTCTGCCCTCTTTGTTCCATAGTCCTCTCCTTGTACAATTCACATACTTCATGTCTCTCCCTTCTGCTCTCGATCCCTGCACCTCTAATTTGACAACTACTGGGAGATGATCCAATTCTGTCCTTTCCTCAACTCTCCATCACCCTATCTCTACGGCTCTCTTCTATTAGAACAAGATCAACCGAGCAGCCCCTCTCCCCCACAAAAGTCCGATCCCCCTCATCACCTCCTTTAACACATCCATTAGCAATCGCCCACCCTCTCTCCTCCAAAAATCTGCAAAGCTCCTTGCCATCTTTATTGTAAGCCGGGTCTTTTGACTTTCCCAAATTGATTACATGTTCCTTATCTACTATCTTCAGCCCTCCTTCGGAGACCGTCCTAGCATTACAGTCTCCACCCAAGATAATCCGTTTATTCCATTTGTTCCAGGCTTCCTCCATCCATTTACTCATTAACTCCTTTTTCCTCTCCATATCCCCATTGACATACACCCCTATTATCCACCACCACTCATCCCCAAGCCGGACCTCCCTTTCCACCCAACCTTCAACATCCCATTTCCCCTTATTTCCACAGTTCTATTCTTTCTTTAACGCCTACTAATATTCCTCCTCTAGCCCTTCCCTTTCCCTTCGCTATCAAAGCCTCTTGTATTTCCCATCTGAACCTTTTTTTCCAAGAACTCCTAATCTCGGACCATTTCTTTTTGTCTACCTATGTTTCTATTAATATTACAACGTCCCACTCCCCTAAACCTTTCCAAAAGTCCTCCTGCTTATTTTTACTCCCGCCACATTCCAGAAAGCTACTTGAAACACCACTTTATTTCCTTTCCTACTCTTTTTTACAAAAACCTTCCCTTTCCCCTCCCCCTTACTGGAATCTCTCCCTCCCCTGTTGTTTTTCCCGACCTCCACCCTTACTCGTTTCCCTCCTGGAGTCTCCATCTACCTTCGGCTTCATCCCACAGTCTCAATTTTCCATTCACCCATAATTTCATACATCCCACCTTGACATTACTTCCAGCGGCTCTTTCCTTAGCGGCCTTTTGCAAAATGATCGTCTTGATCCTCCTTTCCTCAAAAGTCAAATCATGTTCCACCCATAACCTCTCCCCTTTTAGTTTACTCTTTGCTGCCATAACCTCCCTTTTCTTTTCAATTCCATCCAATTTTATTATCGCCGTCCTCCCAAGCACAAACCTATTTCTATACAAATTTAAATTCCCCGCCTGCTTCTCTACATTACCCTCCGGCATGCTCCCTTACCCCCAACCACCTGCTTTACCCAGACCTACCGTTAATGCACGAGTAGTCGAGTCGATAAGTTGAAAATGGTCGAAAATAGAGATACGGTTCTTAAAATTAGGTGTGATAGTTCATTGGATCCGGAATGATGTCTAGAAAAATGTGCCAAAAGCGTGTATTAGCTCGTGAAAAATTGCAAGTTATAAACAAATTAAGATGAAAAAAAGGCCATTCGGCAGCCGAAATGGAAGGTAGATTTTTCAATTAATTGATATAAAAAAATAGTTTTATACATACATATCTTGTTAGTGTATAGTCATGACATGAAATTAGACTCGTTTTCTAGGAGTGAGGGTAAAAAAAGACAACGATTATTATTGATAGAGAACTTCAGATAGTTGATTTGACATAACATTATATAGGTAATGTACCAAACTAACCTTCACATAAATAAAGTATTGAAAATTTAATTAGTATGAGGTCATAATTGTAATCGCTGTTACCATGACAAGCCCAGTTAAAATAACAGTAATACTTTTATTTGAAATATAAAATAGCTGTAAAATTAACAGGTTATTTTGTTTACAATAAAATACACGTGACAAAATTGTATTAAAATGGGAAATTCATATGTTATGTGGAATAAAAACCATATTTTCAACATTTTTGATTTCATTAAAAAGGTCAAGAGTATCAAATTATTGGAAGAATATATAAATTTTTCAACGAATGGTATTTTTGAACTCTACTCAACTAATAATGATAGTTTATGATGAAATTCCTTGAAAAATCGACCATGAGGACAAATACAATAGTTAAATTTTTAAAAAACTCTACCTAAAAAAATATATGTATTATCCGGAATGAAATCCACATTTTCTAATTTTATTAATAATGTATAAACTGTCAAGACTATCAAATTATTAAAAATTCTCTATAAATCTTAGTTTTGAAGTTATATGAGCTTTAGCGTTGATGAAAAACTGATTTTCACCAAAAATCATGAAAATTTCAAACAGATATAATTTCAAAATTATTTGAACGATTCAGTCCATCTTTGAACTTGATCAGAATAATCGCCTCTAGAATAAGTGTAGAAAATTTCATTAAGATCCGATAAGAACTATGGGTGCTATCGTAATGACAAGACAAGTGATAATCATTGGGAGTAGAGGTATATTTGATACATTATAAGTGATAAAAGAAATACTTCTAAAATATAAAATAGCAGTGAAATTTACAGGTTAATTTGTGCACAATAAAATACAACTGACAAAACTAGATTATAATCGAACAAGCATAAGTTCTGTGTACTGAAAACCATATTTTCAACATTTTTTGATTCCATTAAAATTTTTAAGGCTATGAAATTATTGGAAGAAATGGTCAAAATATAAAGTTTGAGGTCATAAATTAAAGCTTATTAGTCACGCTTTAAAATACTTTTAGCAGAAATTATATATGAGTTGTCGTTTTAAAGTTATATGGACTTGACAGTGATTAAAAATGGATTTTTCCGAAAAATCGTTGAAATTTCAGACAGCCATAACTTCTAAACTAATCGACTGAATCAGCCCATCTTCGAATCTAACCGTGGTGTAATCACACATAGAATAAGTGTAGGAAATTTCATTAAGATCGGATAAGAATTGTAGACGCAATCGTGTCCTCAAAAGTCGGTTCTATTACATAAATATATATATATATATATATATATATATATATATATATATATATATATATATATACATACATACATACATAAATTTTTCAACGAGTGGTATTTTTGAACTCTACTCAACTAATTATGATAGTTTATGACGAAATCCCTTGTAAAATCGATCATGAGGACAAATACAATAGTTAGATTTTTAAAAAAATCTACCTAAAAAAAAGGCTTTTCGTTTTTCGCCAATATTTCATAAACTATTAATATTTAAGAAACCTAACAAAAAGGTTCTTAAAGGGGATCAAAGTTTCAATAAAAAACTCCTACCTCCCCTATTTCTATCTTCATTATTTATAATTTTAATTTAACGCTGAAAATGGGTCTCCGCGCGATATTCTTAGGTTGCGCGCGCGGCGTCAAAAGCGAATACGACACATTAATTGATTTATTTAAGGTATTAAATATTATTTTTTTAATTTGAAAAAATTATGGTGTATTCTGAACACTTTATATAATTTATCACCGTTGGAAATTTTACTTAAAGTTAATTTTTCAACAAGATAAACGATTGTTAACTAACAAAATTTTCTCGAACTTACGTCTTCATTTAAAATCAAAAAAAATGTTTAAATAATTGTCGTAAAAATTTTTCGCTTCGTGGAGCCTTTCATACATACATACTCAACAAGGTCACGCCATAAAAGTTAAAAATATATTTATACTTTGTTTATAATAATTTTTGTACTTGAACAAAAACTAAAAAATCCAAGTAATGTTGTTAAAAAAAATTTTTTTTTCTTAATCATCATGTTATCGTTCTTTTATTAATAGAAGGTATTAATTGATTTGCAAATAAAATTTTTTCCGCCATTTGTTGATAAATTTTTTATAAACAAACTGATTATTTCAATATTTTGAAAAAATTTTTTTTTTTACAAATTCATTCTATTACAAATATTATGATTGTTACGTCGGATTTTTGATAAAAGCAGGCTTTGAGCCTTGACTATAATATGACAACGTGTTAAGGATGCCAAATTATGAGCGAAGAACTCGACCTACTTTAAAATCGGACTTATTAAGTATATTTGGTCCTAGTCTTTCGACCAATAGACCGGGGACAAGAAACCTTAGTGAAGGAATGTGTAAATTAAAACATGAATTTAAATTATAAATAAATAACTATATTGTTACAAACAAATTTCGATTAAAAACAGTTAAAATTAAAAGATTGAAATCAAGGTTATATAATACAGAATTATTCGGAATTTAACTTGTTAACAAATACTAAGTAAATTTTAGATACGAATGACAATTATTTCTTTTACGCTGTATACTACAAAAATCTAATTATTTTGAACATGCCATCAATTAGGTGGCTTATGTGAGTAATACTCCAGCCTACTCTAGTTGAAATGACTGGTAGAGAATGTTTCTTAATGATACAGTACAAAAATATTAATATATGAGACATTAAATTTCGTGGACTTACTACATATTAAATGGCGATAATTTTACATGGATATTTTATTGAAATATGCGTTGATCGAAGGTCTTCATCCTTTGGTAAATAATTATTGGCCTATTCCTTACTTCATATTTAAAATCGACTACGTGTACATCTTTCATTGTATCAGGTTTTTAAAAACAAGGTGGCTAGCAGCCTACTCTTTACTATATGAAAATGAGATCACTTGGATATAGGAAGAATAACGGGTATTAAGTTAATAGTTCGGGACTCACGAAACAACTGACTATTTTTGGGTCAGTTCGTTAGAGTTTCGGAAAAATGGGTGGTTTCTCAAACTTCTGTATTTGGGGGACATTCTCTTCCCACGTTCTTCCACCTCCACCCAAAAGTTTTCCACTTCCTTTCGGAAAACCATTGTTTCGGGGCCGCACTATCCCTTCCACATTGATTTCCCGTTTCCCTCTCTTTCAGTTCTTCACAACTCACTGCTCTTTTTTGTTAATAATAAATGTAATAATAGTAATAATAATAAAAGTAATTGATATTACAATTTTCATAAATCTTAATAAATAATTCGATTTATTTTTCCTTAAATTATTGTTAAATGAAATTTTCTATTTCTATTTTGCTTGAGTTTTATTCTAATATTTTAATATTTTATTGGTCTTTAAATTCTGATATTTTAATGTTTCATTTTATTTAAATTAAATTCTCATATTTTAATATTTTATTATTTTTAATTTGAATGTTACTATTTTATTTTATTGTATTTTCGCTTTAGTATTTTACTCGTAACAATATTTAAAATTGTTAAATTTTATTATCTACCTAAAACCTTTTAATTTTTATTTATTTAAACATTCATTTGTCTAGACACCATAATTTATTTTTAAGTATTTGTCAATTTAGAAAACATATCAGAAATGTATCACAATGGTACTATTTACTCTAAGTCTTATTTTAGAGTGCAGTTGTGATAAGAAGTGCGTCAACTGCCACTCTGACCATGGTGAGGATTAAAATTCCTTTTCACTTAATATAATATTCGAATATGAATTATGTGTTGAGACAAATTTTAAAAACTACAATAAAAGTAAAATAAAATGATAATAATATTAAAACTAAAAATTTACTCGGACGTAACATGATTTTCAAAAAAAAAATTTTCCTTAATAACAATTTTTAATTGTTTATAATCGTTTTTTTTTATATTTCTATGGTTTAAATAATTAGTTGAGAAATTGTTTTTTATCAAAAATCATAATTGACAGTCCCCAATAAAGTAACACAAACAAATTTTTTTTTATCAACAATTCCATTGTTTATTAACTTACCAATTTGTTATAAACAAATTTTTAACTTTTTAATATTTTTTTCTGAATCTTATAAATTTTACAAATACAACCACATATAACAAAGTATAGAAAAAAATTTTTTTCAATTTTTTATTGTACTTTTAAAAAACACGTGCTACAAAAGTTGCAGCGGCTGCTTCATTTGTCTACTAAAAAACTAATATAACTTTTAAACTATCGAAGATACGAAAATAAACATTCTAGTCGATTTTATAAAGGATAAAACTATCTTTCAAATGAGCTATTATAAAAATTTTTAGTAATTGCTAATCTATTGTTATGCGTATTTGTTTATCAAAAATTTTTTTTCCATGTTTTTCGAACTTTCATGACTTCTAGGTTCTACAACCGTATTTGCATTTTTTAAAAAGTTAGAAGTCATGAAAGTTCGAAAAACATGGAAAAAAATTTTATTTTTTATAAACAAATACGCATAATAATATATTAACAATGACTAAAAATTTTTATAATAGCTCATTTGAAAGATCGTTTTATCCTTTATAAAATCGACTAGAATGTTTATTTTCGTATCTTTGATAGATTTAAAGTTATGTTAGTTTTTTAGTAGACAAATGAAGCAGCCGCTGCAACTTTTGTAGCACGTGTTTTTTAAAAGTACAATAAAAAATTGAAAAAAATTTTTTTCTATACTTTGTTATATGTGGTTGTATTTGTAAAATTTATAAGATTCAGAAAAAAATATAAAAAAGTTAAAAATTTGTTTGTGTTACTTTATTGGGGACTGTCAATTATGATTTTTGATAAAAAACAATTTCTCAACTAATTATTTAAACTATAGAATATAAAAAAAACGATTATAAACAATTAAAAATTGTTATAAAGGAAAATTTTTTTTTTTGAAAATCATAATATTTGTAATAGAATGAATTTGTAAAAAACAATTTTTTCAAAATATTGAAATAATCAATTTGTTTATAAAAAATTTATCAACAAATGGCGGAAAAAATTTTATTTGCAAATCAATCAATACCTTATATTAATAAAAGAACGATATGATGATTAAGAAAAAAAAATTTTTTTTTAACAACATTACTTGGATTTTTTAGTTTTTGTTCAAGTACAAAAATTATTATAAACAAAGTATAAATATATTTATAACTTTTATGGCGTGACCTTGTTGAGTATGTATGTATGAAAGGCTCCACGAAGCGAAAAATTTTTACGACAATTATTTAAACATTTTTTTTCATTTTAAATGAAGACGTAAGTTCGAGAAAATTTTGTTAGTTCACAATCGTTTAACTTGTTGAAAAAATTAACTTTAAGTAAAATTTCCAACGGTGATAAATTATTCAAAGTGTTCAGAATACACCATAATTTTTTCAAATTAAAAAAATAAAACTCGAAGAAATCTTAAATTTTTACGTACCCAACATTATTTAAGATATTATAAATATTAAAGATGTTAAAAAAAAAATCTCCTTTACAGGCCCCCATAGGTCACCTAAGAATAACCCTCGTTTTTATTTTGTCATTTTTTGTCGGGGAATATCGAATATTTGCATGGTGCGATATCGGACGTTCTTAGGCGCCCAATTACGCGATTCGATCCTAGTGAGATAGGAAATAAAAGGAAAAAAAAAAAAATTTTAAGCCGTACTACCGTCTTTTACCTTTATTCCTCGCACGAGTGTATCCGACGTTTGGCCTTCGTGTGCAACACACACATGATACATTGCGAGCGTGCACGCCATCCGCTTGGTTGTTCTATTCCCCATATGTGTTTGTTTACTTATAGCCCTGGGCGTCCGTGGAAAAATAAAATTCCCGCCAACATTTTTACGTATATTACGATCTGAACATACTGACGAAAGGTTAAGCTTTGTTGTCATTAGTATACGCAGGATACACCGTTTTTTTTTTTTTACTTATTTATTTCTCCCTGCACGCGATCCAATTTAAATATAAATATTCTTACACCTGTTGATTGTTTGCACGATTTTTGCTCGCCTACATTACATTAATTATTACTTAAACCTATAAGCGTAAACATCATATAATAATATCATGCAAAATTATATTATTACAAATAATATATTGTAATATTTTTATAATTCGTTCAAAAACCGTGTTTTAAAACAGGTCGTTTACATGCGTTTTGAATAAAAAATAATAACTACTATTTATTTTCATGTAAATAAATAGTTATGCATACATACATATATATATATATATATATATATATATATATATATATATATATATATATATTATCATATAATTATGAATATATTTTCGTTTATTAACTACATTTATTTTTTATAGCATGAAGAATAAAATTTTAAACTTCCCGCGAAGAAAGTTAATAATAATTTTTGAAAAATTCGGGCAGTTGTTGATTTCACCCCGACTTTCGAAAATCTAAATTTTATCAGATGGCGACGTTTTAAGGTTCTTAGGAAGCTCTTCTATTTTCAGAATGGTGCCCGAGTATATGTATGTACGCGCGCGCGTGTGTGTGTAAACTTTTTATAACTTTCTAATGAAAAAATACAAATAAAAAATACTATTTTTTTTAGATTTACCTCGTGATTTTGGAAATACTGAAATAATCCCGGAACTGTACGGTATAAATACGGTATTACTTAAGTTATTTTGGCCAGTATTCTTGTCGAATTAATACCAAAAATTTACGGAATAAATTCAAAATATTTACAGGAATGAAACAAATAATACGGTATTTTCACAGCATTAAAACCGTAATTATACAGCATATTTATAGTATATTTTCGGCATTTTTGCAGTATCAAACCGTTCTACCTGAAAAAAAAAAATCGGTCTATCGGTTGACCCTGCGAGCCAGCCCCAAAACTTCCCGCTGTTTTTGAGCTCCTTGAGCTCGGAAACATTGTTGTGAATACATTTTCGAGCTCTTCGAGCTCGAAAATACTTTTGTTTGCCATTGTTTTTGATAAAAACCGTTTTTAGCAATCCTTCCTCCCGCGACATCTCACGTATGAATTAACCGATTTTGATGATTAAGGCGGTAATCGACGCGTTTTATTAAGGTTTAGAGCTGATTAGATTTCGAAATTGATCGGATGAGTCACTTCCAAGATAATCGAAAAAAACTGTTTTTCACCATTTCTTTCTCCCGCGATATCTCTCGAACAAATTAACCGATTGAGATAGCTAAGGCGGCAATCGACGCATTTTATTGAGTTCTAAAGCTGATTAGATTTTGGAGTCGATCGTTCGACTCGTTTCTGAGAAATCAATAAAAACCAAAAAAAAAAATTTTTTTTCATAATTCGCAAATATTTTCGAGACTACTTGATCAAATGATCTGAAATTTTCAGAAAAGTTGATGACCAACAAGCTCATCCGATTGCCGTGAGAACCATTCAAATCAGTTCATTAGTTTAAAAGTTATAAACCAGACACACACACACACACACACACACACACACACACATACATACAGACACTCGGACATCATTCTGAAAATAGTGAGAATAGCTTCTTAGGACCTCAAAACTTCGACATCTGATAAAAATTCGATTTTCGAAAATCATAAAGTCATATAATCAAAAAGTTATATATGGGTCATTCCATGCCAAATCACCTGATTTTAAGAATCATATTTTTTGATCCGGTTGAATTTTTCATATATTTTTGTACATATAAAAAGACACCTAATCCTAAATTTTGAGCCCATAATTTTCAAGAACCTAGGAGATATGAAATTTTGAAAATCGCGAAAAAATAATGATGAGGTAATTTTCAGAAATTCATAACTCCTGGTTATATTATCGTAATTTCATTTCGGCGGTGGCTATTTTCTTCACGTCTTAATGTAGTTTTTGAAAAAAAAATTAAAAAAAAAAAATGGGTGCGTGTACTTACGTACGCGCGTGAGAATTTATACTTCTTTGGCATCATTAAAAAAAAAAAAATATATATATATATGTATATATTAGGGTGCTCCGTTTGAAACGAACATTTTTTTTTTTTCGCTCCCCATCGAAAATCTTGTTCTATATGTTGAAATAAAAATTCAGTCCAATTTTGAGCTCTTTATATTAATATTAACCACTGGAACAACGTCGTTGAAGTTTTCCCATGCTAAAAGCACGTAAATTTAGTTTTTTTTCTTTTTAATTAATAAAACTCAGCCCCACTTTTATGTATCGTATGGGTCCAAAGTTTTTCTTAAAGAGAATTGTATGCTCTTCAAAAAAGCCAGTATCTGCTTAGCTCTGAGTTCAACTCTAGCTCTCCTGTGAGTCTCTAATGTCAAATTTCGTATCAAATCGATGGTTTTTTGCTGTTAACTCATGAACGGTTGAGTCTAGAGAAAAAACGTAAATGACTTTTTTGTAGAAAATTTAATTTTCTATAAAAAAGGTCGAATGACTTGTATCTCTAAAACTATTATTTTAAAACATATATGAAGATAAAGTTATTAAAATTTTTAATTTTAGCAAAATTTCGAGATGAATTATTTTATAATTAAATAATATTTATATTTTTAGTAGTTTTTCGGCTTATTTTATTAATTACTTACCAAAAAAAAAAAATCAAAATTTGTAAGATATTCAAAATTATGTATTTACAATCTATTTTAGGAATAAATTCGAAATTAAATGGGTTCTTAAACTAATTTGGATGAATATTTAAGGGTATTTTTTATATTTTGTATATTTATGTATTAATCATTATCTCTCATAAATTACTGATAGTATTTTAATTATTAAATCAAAATAATCATTAATTTAAACAAAAATGATAGCTTACTTACATACATTTTTGGCAGTCTAATGATTTTACATAATAAAAAATGCTTTTTATGTTAGTCCTTTAATTATTAAGCAGCGCTTACTATTTTTTAAACTATCGCTACAGCAGCGTTTAGTTTATCAGCTAATTATGTTTTTAGAAAAGGGTTGCTTTCGTGTGACCTCGACTTAATTGGTTTAATTGCCACGGCAGCGCTCTAGACATTTTTAATTATTAAGTAAGAAATTAAGACAATTTCATAAGTGGAAACCTAAACATGCAATTTTCTCAATAAGACAATTTATAGATAAATTGAGAAAAATATAGATAGCCCGAACTGGGAATCGAACCCAGACCATGTCGGTATCGCGCTGAGTGCTCTACCAGTTGAGCTATCCGGCACTATACTATATTCCGTTCAATTTAATCTATAACTTATTGAGCCACACCGTCCATCGTACGGTAAAAATATAAATATTATTTAATTATAAAATAATTAATCTCGAAATTTTGCTAAAATTAAAAATTTTAATAACTTTAACTTCATATATTTTTTAAAATAATAGTTTTAGAGATACAAGTCATTCGACCTTTTTTATAGAAAATTAAATTTTCTACAAAAAAGTCATTTCGTTTTTTCTCTAGACTCAACCGTTCATGAGTTAACAGCAAAAAACCATCGATTTGATACGAAATTTGACATTAAAGACTCACAGGAGAGCTAGAGTTGAACTCAGAGCTAAGCAGATACTGGCTTTTTTGAAGAGCATACAATTCTCTTTAAGAAAAACTTTGGACCCATACGATACATAAAAGTGGGGCTGAGTTTTATTAATTGAAAAGAAAAAAAACTAAATTTACGTGCTTTTAGCATGGGAAAACTTCAACGACGTTGTTCCAGTGGTTAATATTAATATTAAGAGCTCAAAATTGGACTGAATTTTTATTTTAACATATAGAACAAGATTTTCGATGGGGAGCGAAAAAAAAAAAATGTTCGTTTCAAACGGAGCACCCTAGTATATATATATATATATATAATATATATATTTCGAAGTTCTGAATAGCAAATTGTCTAATTCTGTTTTAGAAAATCCTCCATTCATGCGGAAAAGAAGTAATTAAAAAATTTTTTTTTTATCTAAAACTCAATTTCATATCTAGTTTATGCATAATATTTTTGTCTAGGTCACTCGAATAATATTTTTTTTGACCATTGCTATCTGAAAATTGCACAGAATAACCTAATGAAAAATATTAAATTAGACAATCTGCTAATTAAAACTTCGACTGTACTAAATATTATAAGACTCTTAATTTTAAATATTCATTATCCGAAGACACGGCAGTGTCTCGCGCCAAGTACACGTTCAAACACATGTGTGTGCGTGTACATGGGCGGCGCGAGGCGACTGTATGTCTATTCTAGAGTCAGAGGTCTGCTTAACCTCACTCGTATTTCAAATTGATGATTATTAATAAATATGGCATCTTTTCATATTTTATCTATTTATTTATTAATAATTATCTTATTTCTAACGAATTCACTCATAATTTGCGTAATTTTATGATTTAATGAAAAAAGAATTTTTTAAAAATTTCTCTCGTGCCAATTGACGGATCCACAAGGAAAAACTCGGATTTTTGTCGAATTTTCGCCTTTCCCTTCAGCTAACTTAATATCATAGTATGACATGAAAGTTGCTGACTCAAATTCTTTTTTATAGAAATCTCCTCAGGTTAGCAACTTAACAAAACTAAATTTCTATAGTATGTGTATTTTATGGTGTGTTCGGATCCTCCACCCTGGTGCACTGGAGCGCCCGCCATTTACCCGGGAAAATTAATATTTATAATTAAATTATTTTTAAAAATTGAATAACCAATAAACAAAAAGTATGAATTATCAAGTGTGCTGATTAAAATGAAATTTAAGTCAACAGATCTTAGTATCTTGATTATAAATAATCTTTGTTTATGGTATCAATATAAATATAACAAAATCGATCATTCATTATTAAGGCTATCTTGAGACAATGACGCTCAATTTTTTAAATTGTGAGTGTAAACGTAGCAGACATAAAACCATTTTCAAATCACATATAAAAAAAAATCAACTAATTTAAAAAACAATATTTTAAAAAATGTACGTACTGATTTTTGAATTTCCTAAAAGTGCATTTTTTTAATTCTGCTATATAAAAATTCTATTTTATTACTTCAAAGTTATAAAAATTGTCAGATGCTCGCTAACTTTACTGTCTTTTTACTATTTTCAATGACTTTCAGCTGTCATAACCGTGTTGAAATTAAATTATTTAATTGAACAAAAATTAAAACTTTAATTGAAAAGAGACAATGTAGTGGTAATTTCGCTGAGCTATAGAATTGGAAAACAAATTATTTGCAGATGTAATTAATTAAAGGAATTGAACAAAATTTATTGAAAAAATTTCAGCTCTTAAAAATTTGAAAAATCGAATCAAAAAATTGACATGAAGATTTTGCTGGAATTTATTAAACAAATTTCGTTTAAATCCGAATTGATAACAACTATGACTAATTTTTTTAAAACTCTATATTCTGGTGAAATTCCAACTACGTTGTCCTTTTTTTAATTAATGTTATAATTTTTTTTTAATTAACTAATAAAATCTTAACTCGGTTATGACAGCTAAAAGTAATTGAAAATTTTAAAATATATTGAAGGGGAGGGGGGGGGGGTCACTGTCTGAGAATGGCCTGAAAAAATATAAATGATAATCGATTTTATCATAGTTTCTGTTTGTAGTAAATGTGCGTATGTAAATTTCGTGTTCGTGCAGCATACTAAAATTTATTTTTATTCATGTTTCTTATTGATTAATAATTGATTATTTTTTATTTATATTGATACTATTTATAGAAAATATTCATAATCATTACATTTTTTTTATCGGTTATTCACTTTTTTCCTAATAATTTAATTATGAATGTTAATTTTCCCAGATATATAGGGGTGCTCCAGTGCGCTGGGGCGAAAGATCCGAACACACCATTATTAGCAATCTAATAGATATAAATTACTTTATACACTCATGCCATAAATTAAAGGAACAGAAAAATTTTAGAAATTTTTTAGTGATTTTTGAAAGGCTGTAACTTTGTGAAAAATAATCGTATCGAAAGACAAAAAAAAGCATTTTGTAGCTTGAAATCTCTAGTTTCAACTCACTTTCATCAATTTTTTTTAGACCTCCAGCCATTGCGCAAACATGAGAAATACCGCGAGAAAAAAATTTTCTAAATTTTTCCTTTTCTTTGAGAGAGTCCACGGGCTGCGAAAAAAATCGTTTAGCTGAACCAATGCAGAG